>AYEL01080449.1:0-56237 GCA_000484575.1 Olivierus martensii
ATAAATTAAGTATCTAATTATTAAATTAAATTGTTTAAAGAAATTGTTATTCTATTTTTACTTTAAAATAGAGTCCTGTTGAATAGATGTTTAAAATTTATTTTCCATTAGAAAATATTAACACGTAAAATTCCGTTAGCTTATATTAAATTTTTTTTCAAGTAAAAGAAAAAATTATGCATTGGAAATAAGGAAATAATTCGTTTAATATTTTATAAGTTATCTGCATATAAACAATTACACAACAATTTATATTTATTAAAACATATTTTGTGCGGACAGATGGCAGCACAAGGATGTGTTGCGACGACTATATCTGTTTTTTAATTCTTGATCATTAACAGGAAAATTTTTGTTCCATGTTTTAATTTTCTTTACATTAATATCCTTTCGAAGCAAAAGTTTTATATAAGCAAATGCTACACGACTCATACTTGCATGCATTATCATGATTTATATTGGGTGCAGACTTACCTGATTGGTTCTCCTGGTTCCTACGGGTGTTCCTGTGGTCCTTTGTGCATACCTACCTGATTGGTGTCTTTGATTTTCGTCAGTGTTTTGGTGGACTTCTAAGTGAACCTACCTGTATTTGCTTCGTGATTACCTACCTGTTTGGTGATTCTCCAGTGCATTGGATTAGGCCTGCACACTTTGTTGTGTGTTGTTACCTGTCCTGGGTCTTTTGTGGCCCCATCATTCCTGGCGATCCCTGTGAAAGGGATCTTTTTCCCATCGAAGTCTGGGCTGCTGAATAGAAGAAATTATGGATATTGCCCATTCTTCAGTTAAGTCGACAAACTGTGTTGACCTGCAAATAATAATGGTTAGATGTGATGATGAAACAATGAAAGACTTACTTTTACAGAACAAGACTTTTGCTGATGCACTGAAGGGATCTTCTGTTAACATTGAATTCCTATTACCTTTACAGAACAAGACTTTTGCTGATGCACTGAAGGGATCTTCTGTTAACATTGAATTCCTAGAAGAAGAGGAAGGTATTAAGATTAGTAATGAGAAGCTTGAAAAAGGTAAAGGAGAAAATAATTTATCCTATTATGTTAATGATAAAGTTATTAGAGACAGTTCAGTGGTTTTTCAATTAGAGAAATTAGAAATAAGGAAGTTAATTGAGGCTCTAGAAAGGGCATTAGGAGGAAAGGGCCATTTAGGAATGTTAAATTTTAAAGGGAGAGAGGTAATAGTAGGAGTAAAGAATGTTGAGAAGTGGAAATTATTAATGGAAAATGGAATTAATTATAAAGGAAAAGTTGTAATGCCCCAGGCTGCAGAAACACCTAGTGTAGTGGTACAATTGAGAGACGTACCAATGGTAATTGATTATGTGGATGTGAAAATGGTTATGAGCCAGTACGGCAAAATATCTAATTATAGGGAAATGGCTTTTAAGGAATATCCGGACATAAAGACTGGTCATAGAAAATTAGCAGTGAGGATGGTTAAACAGATCCCTAATTATGTTAAAATTCGTGGTTTTAATATTTTATGTTTATATAAAGGTGTTGAACAGCAATGTTTTAAGTGTGGCAAGCCAGGCCATTTTTTACGTAATTGTCCAGGTATTAAATGTTTTAGTTGTGGGATGAAAGGGCATATACACAGTAATTGTCCAAAGGGAGAACCAGAATATGAGTTTATTAGTGAAGTTTGGAAAGAAAAGGAAAATTTGGATAGGGTTAATTTGAATGAAGAGGAAGTTAGAAGAGATGAAAGTACGAATAGAGATAGGTTAGAAGGAGATCGAATTGATGATAGGATAGTGATAGAAAATGAGCACGGAATTGTTAGTAGTAATTCTGATGTGGTTATTAAAGGAGTTAAGAGAAGTAAGGTTTCGAATTCTGATAGAGATGAAGAGGAGCAAAATATTAATGAGGATAGTATGATAGAGGATAGGATTAGTAGTTTTAATGATAGTGTTATAGAAACTGAGAGTGAAGATAGTGTTAGTAAAATTCCACCTAGAATAACTAGAAATAGGAGGAAATCTATTGTTAGAAAGGATACGATGGAGTTAGATCTTGTAATTACTGATAATGGATAGTTACAGAATTCAATCATTTAATATTAATGGTTTTAAGAGTTCTCTAAAAAAGGTGTTTGTCCTAAATTTATTGAAAACATGTCTAACTGAAATAATGTGTATTCAGGATTCTAATATTTCTTCTATGGATGAGGTCAGAGTGATGTGGAAACTTTTTCTAGGTTATAGAATTTATGTCTTTGGCTGTTAGATCTTATACAGGTGTTCTTGTTTTAATTAGGAATGATATTAAAGTCCAGAATTTTATGACTGATAGTAATGGACTAGTGGTGATTGACTTCCTGATACGTTATGGGCATTTTAGGCTCACGAATATTTATGCTCCACCCCTTATGGTTGAAAGAAGGGCTTTTTTGAGTCAATTCAGTTATATATGAATACAGAACGTTCTCTTTTCTTAGTTGGCGATTTTAATATGGTTATGGGACAGGAAGATAAATGTACTCCATTGGCTTATGATAACACGCGACCTGTCTTGGAACAAATTATAAATTTAAAACACTTGATAGATACTTACCGTTGTAGTCTTCCATCTTCTTCTGGTTTCTCTTGTTATGGTCATAATTCCGCAGACGTCTTGATCGTATTTATGTCTCTGCAAATAAAATTGAAATTATTAATACTGGTGTGTTTAAATTTGATTTTAGGATTAGTGATCATAGATTAGTGTCTACAGTGTAGATGGTCTATTGTTAAAAGTTGTTTTAAGAAGATCAGAAATATTATTAAAGAGGTTTATGAGCAAAGGGAATTTAGTGAGTTTGTTATTAGATCAGAAATATTAAAGAGGTTTATGAGCAAAAGGAATTTAGTGAGTTTGTTATTAAGGAAATTGATAGTTTAAAACAGTTGGTTAATTGGGAGAGTTGGAATAGGTTTAAATTAAGGATTAGGAATAAAGCTTTTAGTATTGGTTATAGGAAAGAAAATTTTAAGCAGTATAGGATGTATCAGCGTACTTTAACGAATTTGATAAATGCTAATGCTAATGAATGTTTTGATGATCAAATTAAGGAGTTAAATCAAATGATCACTGAACATCTGCAGCTAAATATTTTTAGAAAATGTGAGGAATATAAAATTAAAAGATTAATGTCCACGACAGTGTGCTGATAGAGTGTTTTTTAATAAGATTAAGATTAATGAAAATAGTTACTGAACATCTGCAGCTAAATATTTTTAGAAAATATGAGGAATATAAAATTAAAAGATTATGTCCACGACAGTGTGCTGATAGAGTGTTTTTTAATAAGATTAAGATTAATGAAAATAGAAATAAAATTAATTCTTTTAGATGTGAGGACGGAACTGTGGTTACTGATGTTGACCTACTGATTGCTAAACTTGGAGATTATTATCAAAAACTTTTTAATTTGCCTCAAACTGATATGTCATTATGGACACGATTTAGTGACAGCCTCGTGGAATAAGATTAAGATTAATGAAGATAGAAATAAAATTAATTCACTTAGATGTGAGGACAGAACTGTGGTTACTGATGTTGACCTCCTGATTGCTAAACTGGGAGATTATCATCAAAATATTTTTAATTTGCCTCAAACTGATATGTCATTATGGACACGATTTAGTGACAGCCTCGTAGCGTGTGATAATGGTGACTGTGTGAAATTATAGCAAATGTTTACCAAAAGTGAAGTTGAAAGTGCTATCAGTGATTTGAACATGGGTAAAGCAGTTGGACTAGATAGGTTGCATCCCGATTTTTATAAATATTATAGTGAGCAATTAACTGATATTTTAACTGATTTGTATAATTCTGAGAAATTTCCATCTGGTTTTAATGAAGGCTTTTTAACATTTATACCTAAGACAGCTGATGAAATAATTGAAATAAAAGATTTGAGGCCACTCATACTTCTTAATGTAGATTATAAAATAGCAAGTATTATGTACTCTAAACGACTGGTGGATTTTACTGGATCTTATATGGCTTGTACACAGACTGCAGGTATTAAAGGGCGTTCAATTCAGGAAAATATATTGTTTGTTAAGCTATTAATTAGGTTATTAAGAGATAGAAGTAAAGCTTTGACTATTCTACAAGTTGATTTTTCGAAGGCCTTCGATAGAGTTAATCATACTGTTTTGAAGAATATTTTACTTGCAATGGGCTTGGATAATAAGTGGATTTCAAAATTTTTGACTTTATATAGCAAAGCTGTATCATTTATAGTTATGAATAAAAGATATGGAAATCCAGTTTTTATAAAAAGAGGAATACGGCAGGGATGCCCAAGTGCCATGATGGTTTTTGTTTTATTTATTGATCTGTGAGGCCTGTGAAGCTGTATCATTTATAGTTATGAATAGGAGATATGGAAATCCAGTTTTTATAAAAAGAGGAATTCGGCAGGGATGCCCAAGTGCCATGATGGTTTTTGTTTTATTTATTGATCTGTGAGGCCCGCGAGCCCGCAAAGCCCGCTAAGTCGTTTACCAGCAGTCTCCGACAGGCGGATAGCCTATGAGCATTCTCTTAGATGTGAGGACGGAACTGTGGTTACTGATGTTGACCTCCTGATTTCTAAACTGGGAGATTATTATCAAAATCTTTTTAATTTGCCTCAAACTGATATGTCATTATGGACACGATTTAGTGACAGCCTCGTAGCGTGTGATAATGGTGACTGTGTGAAATTATAGCAAATGTTTACCAAAAGTGAAGTTGAAAGTGCTATCAGTGATTTGAACATGGGTAAAGCAGTTGGACTAGATAGGTTGCATCCCGATTTTTATAGATATTATAGTGAGCAATTAACTGATATTTTAACTGATTTGTATAATTCCGAGAAATTTCCATCTGGTTTTAATGAAGGCCTTTTAACAGTTATACCTAAGACAGCTGATGAAATAATTGAAATAAAAGATTTGAGGCACACTTCTTAATGTAGATTATAAAATAGGAAGTATTATGTACTCTAAACGACTGGTGGATTTTACTGGATCTTATATGGCTTGTACACTTTTACATGCTGATGATGTAAATATTTTTATTGTTGATGTAGATTCCTATAGATTTGTTCGTCATATTGCTTAAATCTATTGAATCTGATTGTAATATTAGATCTGTGACTATACCGGGAGATAGTGTTTCAGCCAAATTCATCGCACATGCTGATGATGTAATTACAAGTTGATTTTTCGAAGGCCTTCGATAGAGTTAATCATGCTGTTTTGAAGAATATTTTACTTCCAATGGGCTTGGATAATAAGTGGATTTCAAAATTTTTGACTTTATATAGCGAAGCTGTACTATTTTTAATGCAAGCAAATTATTAATAAATGGACGAATTGAGCCTCTTTTTCCAATTGTTAATACTGTAAAGATATTAGGAATATTGTATGGAGAAAATTCGGATAAAGGGATGATAGATAAAATATTAACTGGTGTTAAAACAGAGATTTTAATGCAAGCAAATTATTAATAAATGGATCAATTGAGCCTCTTTTTCCAATTGTTAACACTGTAAAGATATTAGGAATATTGTATGAAGAAAATTCGGATAAAGGGATGATAGATAAAATATTAACTGGTGTTAAAACAGAGATTTTAAAATGGGAATCTATATGGTTATATATGCCTGAGAGAGTTGCTATAATTAAATCTGTTTTATTTGGAAAGATGATATATTATATGTATTCTATTAATTTGACTAAGACTACTTTTAAACAAAGTTGCTATAATTAAATCTATTTTATTTGGAAAGATGATATATTATATGTATTCTGTTAATTTGACTAAGACTACTTTTAAACATATTGAATATGCAATATATAAATTCTTTTGGCAATGTAATTACGAAGTAAAGTCTAGGATTTTGATTAGGAATAACATAAATAAAGGTGGATGGGGAGTGTTTGACCCCCTATTTATTTTCTGTTGCTGTACAGCTGTCATTGGCTATTAATGTACTTAAATTTAGTAATCATCCTGTCTCTAGTTTACTGGCGTATTTTTTGGGAAGTGTTTCTGATTTATTTAAGCCAGGTATTCAGCATGGTTTAAAACATGGGAAGAATGTATCATTTATTGTTAAATGGAGAACTGAGCTTACTAGAATTGGACTAAAATATGGGCAGACTACTATTAGAATAAAACCTAATTTAATTTATAGGGATTTATATGTGACTGGATCTATGTTTCTTGATGATGTAAAATGGAGACGTGTACATGGTACGTTGCTCCCACCGGAATGGAGGGAGATGAATTGGCGTTTCGCCACAGGTGCCCTGACAACTAAGGATGGATTGTTTAAAATGCGGAGAATCCGACACGAACAATGTTCCATTTGTGAAGCTGATGAAAGTAGTTCTCATATTGTGTTACAGTGTCCGAACGCCAGATTTCAATGGTTGTGTATTGGTAAAATGTTTAATTGTTACGTAACCGAGGATAACATTATTAAACATCGCAACTTTAGGACATTTAATAGTTATTTATTTAACTGCTTTATATCTGCCACTAAACGCTATTTATGGAAATCACGTTGTGATATATTATATGAACGTAAAAGGATAACACCTGGTCTTTTAAAGATACGAATTATAGAGGAGATTAAGCGAAAGATCGTTGCAGATCGAGAGAATCTGTGTTGCAATTTAATAGATTTCACGATGGGACTGAACACGTAGTATGGAGTATTGGTGATGATGGAGATATTCTCATAAATATTTAAGTTATGGATATGTTTGCTCGTTTATTCCTTTTTATTTATTGGGTGGCCTGGCTTGAGTTTTTATGTTTTCTTGTATATATGCATGTGTCTTATTAATATGTTATATTTGTATAATTTATTATTACTTACCTGATGTATTTTTACAGTTAAAATTTTTTTGATTTATTTACCTGCTTTGTAGTTTTAAAGTGAATGCAGTTTTTATGTATACATTTATATTTATTTATTTTTCTTAATATAACTGATTTATGGTATTTTATTTTAATTTTAATATTTACCTTTGTTTTCTGCATTTTGTAACTTTGGTTCTTCTTGTACCTGAAAATGAAATTTTGTTAGAGATTATTTGATTATATACTTACCTGGTTTGAGTTTTAGTGGATTGCGTTCACTGATTATATGTAATATCTCTTGATGGTTTTACTATGTATTTTTATGATTGTTGTATGGTATCTATTTTAATACTTATCATTGTCCTTTGTAATTTGTAATTTTTGGTCTTTGTTTACCTGAAAATGAAATTTTGTATTAATTAATAATTTTATTTATTATATACTTACCTGTTTTGAGTTTAATATTTGTAATTTGATAGTTTTGGGCTTTTATATTTATATGGTATATTTTCAAAAGCTGTAGATGAGTCATTGATACGTATTTTTTCGACTAATGTAATTAACATCTTTGTTTATTTTGACAGCTGCCCTGGCACCCTAAGTCTATTCCTAGGGGTCTATGCTGAACTAATCGACAAACTGTCGAGAGCGACAAAACCCAACCGTCGACTAGTGGCGATTTCGATACAGAGTTGTCGATTGGGAGACTTGTTGGTAGCACGAACCGCTCGTCTCAGAAGTGTAGACGAGGATGAAATATACATGAAAGGAGAGCAGATCAGCAATCTAGACAAGACTTTTATCCAAAACTACCAGGTAAAAGCGACGGCTTGGCAAAAACGAGGACTCGGCAAAAGCTTCAACTTCCTTTGTCTCTGCTCCTTTATACTTCTGACCCATGTTCACCCCTTTTTCCGGGGATGAATATTATCGTTACTTACATAACGTCTAGGTGTGTCAGATAACATTCTTCACATGTCATTTGACAATACCATCTTAAATTTATTATCTTCAAAAGAACAATCAAGCAATTCGATATATCCTGTTTTCGATCGACCTGGGGGTCTATGCTGAACTAATCGACAAACTATCGAGAGCGACAAAACCCAACCGTCGACTAGTGGCGATTTCGATACCGAGTTGTCGATTGGGAGACTTCTTGGTAGCACGAACCGCTCGTCTCAGAAGTGTAGACGAGGTTGACTGCCAGACAAGCGTCTGGGTTCTATGCTATCGACCGCTGTCCGTTAACAGCCAATAGAAATAAAGGTTATCTGATATGCATCGAGCTCTGTGGGATGTCACAAATTGTTTTCTTTCCCACGTGTTTTAAAATCACATGCAGTAAAAAATCTTAAGGTAGATAAAACCTAGACAATAAAAAGTAAAAAAATCAGTTATTTCCACATGTTTTAAAATCACATGCAGTAAAAAATCTTAAGGTAGATAAAACCTAAACAATAAAAAGTAAAAAAATCATTTATATAAACATTTCATCCTATATTAAATGCATATATCAAGTAAAGTTAATATTTTGCATAAAAAAATTTTTTAACTATATAATAGAACTAATTTTTATCATATAAATTCATATATTCTCTTCACAATAATCAATAAAATTACAGTCAATTATCAGTGAAATTTTAAGATTATTCGTTAATATAAAAATATTTCTGATACAATTCATTAACAATCTTTTTATGCACCTTTACTTATTTGATTTATTACAGCAGGTAAAATTTAAACAAAAAAAACACTTTTATTTTTACCGGTAACACATTTTTCGAAAACAATTTGATTCTAATTCAGATCACAAAAAAATTGCATAATATAATCACCAATTCTTTAGGACAGCGTTTCTCAAACTATGTTCCGCAGAACACTACTGTTCCGCGGAAGATCAATAAGTGGTCCGTAAAATATTATGAAAATTAATATAAGTCTCATATGATTTAATTACATTTTTTACTGTGCCAAGTTGAAACTGGAGTCGCTAGTTTATTTTGGATAATTAAAATTTGATAATAAATGTTTTTGTCTAATTTATTTATTATTATAGGTAATTAATATCTACCTATATTATAAAATAATCAAAGTATTCCGTAAAAATTTCAGGATTTATGAAGTGTTCCGTCAGAGAAAAAGCTTGGGAAACGGCTTTAGGAAGACGGTATAGTTGATGAAAATTTATCTGTTAATTCAAATGCATTATTTCTTAATTTTAAAATGTATTTGAGCTTTCCCTACGCCTAATTTGTCTTTCTCCTCTCTCAGAAGAATTTTCATTTTAAAATAACGAACCGCAATGCTAAAATATAAGAATCGAGATGTGTAATTTCGACTGCTTCGTAGTGGTAGAAAACATGAGCTCGATTGTCGATGGTTGATGTCTACTCTTACAAGTCGACGGTATAGACAACTGGTGTTCGTGCTATCAACAAATAGACAAGTACGTCATTAATCACGTGACTGTCGATTCTTATCGATAGCGCGAGCTTGTCGATTAGTTCAGCATAGACCCCCTGCATCGTTAAAATTTCGACTCGTCTCCGCGACAAAATACTTCCAACTTTCTAAAATGATATATCTCTTTGGGAATAGATGCATTTTAAAATTGCGATTTAATATTTAATCAAATAGAGTGGATCGGGGGAAGATGGTAATCTGGGGAAGATGCTTATTTTTCTTTAATTCTTTGATATTTAAACAGGTGGCGATAAAAGATGGTTTATTATAACCTCCTATAAGCCTGCCAAAAACATAGATGATGGCTATTATCAGGTTATCAATTACTCGCATTAGAAATCGAAAAGTTTCCAGCGAGTGTTGAAATTTTCATCAAAAATTATACAGTCACTTTTTGAAGTGTTATTATTAATCGTCATAATATCATCAAAGTAAAAACTGTTAAATCCACTTTCCTAAGTGTTTAGATAGCTTATTTTATATGAACAAATGGACAACTCCTATATCTTTCTTAATTAAAAGAGATTGCTCTATATTAAATTTTGACTTTCTAGATAGGGCGCCACACTAAAGGCATCAAAGAGTCGAATGTGACTCAAAAACCGCAACTTCGACCATGCTGTGGACGTATACAATATCTAAAAGATGATTTTATTTAATTCTTTAATTTTATAGAATTTAATAATTTATTCTATTAAAATATACAGTTAAA
Organism: Olivierus martensii; assembly: GCA_000484575.1. Classification (NCBI taxonomy): domain Eukaryota; kingdom Metazoa; phylum Arthropoda; class Arachnida; order Scorpiones; family Buthidae; genus Olivierus; species Olivierus martensii. Next base: position 10,057 of record AYEL01080449.1, read on the forward strand.
ATAAATTGCAAAATAAAAATACACACAAAATAAGAATAAAAATGATTACAAAAAACTTATATATAGATAATAAATCAAAATATTTTCTAGCATAATAATTTAATTGGAGATTAACAAAGCATGAATTAAGCATAAAATAACTGTATAATTCCAGATAAAAGGTTAATGAATGTAACAGCAAAACAATATTAACCCTTTCCTTGTTGGCTATTTTTTTTAATTTAGTCTAATTAATATGAAAAAATTTTAAAAATTTAAAATTTTGAAATCTTGCTTAATTTTTACCGAAATATTTTGAAATTTTCAGTACAGTATTTATTGCATTTTTTGTTTTCTTTCTAACAGTTAAGCATTTATTCAAATTTTATTTTTCATAATTTTTATGTATATGAGATTGATGAAAAACAGTTTTTTTATATGAAATTTTAGCCATCCAATGAGATAATTTGATATTTTTAGATAACAAGTTTTCTAAACAAAATGAGCTATGAATGAAAAAACTTTGAAATTTTCAAAAAATATTTATAAAAATTGATGAGTTTTATGTAACATCTGTTGAAAGAAATTATACATTATATAATTATTAAAGAAATTACAGAAATTCATTGAAATATTGTCATTTTTATTAATATTTCATATTTATTAACTTGTTCTTACTTCATTTACACAATTTTTAGCAGTACTTTTATAAATTTATTTATATGAAAAATCCTAATATATATAAAAATGGCTTCATTTGATACATAAACAGCTATAATATATTTTCTCTTCCTCTAATTGGACTGCAGTTTGTTTATTGTTGCCCAGCAGCCAATGCCTCTCACCTACATGCAAAGTAGGCTTGGTGCAATTCCCCAAGAAAGTTGTTGCTATAAAGTAGGAGTTGCCAAACTTTTTATCTCAACGACCCTTTGATGATGCCATAAAAATCCAGAGACCCCCAGTGAAAGTTTTAATATTAATACTTTTTAAATCTGTTTTTATGAAAGATTTTTGAATAGTAATAATTACAGTAGTGTAGAGATAAACTGTATTTTAAAAACATTTACAATTAATCAAGCAATAGGACATTTTTATACTGAACTAAAATTTATTTTTAATGTGAAGAGTGATTTGATATTTTTGAACAATTATTGGCAAAATTTTATATTTTATATTCAATATTATTTTCTGTGGAATATTAAAATTTCTAAAAATACAATTGTAAAGTACACAGACTTCCTAATGATCCTTTAATTCTCATCGACCCCTTGAGAGTTGGTACTGACCACTTTGACAACCACTGTTATAAAGTAATAAAAGTGCCACATCACTCTAAATGGCCTGAGTGTGTTTATATTTGATCTTTTGTGATTTTTCTCCTAAATGTTAATGAAATTAAAACGAAAAAATGAACCATTACGATATATTTTATTTTAATAAAATTAATCAATACTTTCTTATTATTTATAATATAGTAATACCCCAACTTATGTGAACTCGAAGTCACGCGGTTCTTGATTTTTTCGTTTGGCAACATTGCTGCATGCTATCTTGCTGTGATCATGCAAACTCTATGTACATGATTATGATTCTACAATTGATGAAAGTTAAGATTGTTTTGTTATATGTTTTCTAAACCCTTAAAAAACTATATTGTTTAAACAAAGTAAATCTGATTCTCCTGCACCTAGTAAGAAAAGAATTAAGATATCTTTGGAATGTAAACTTAACATTATCAAGGATTTTGATAACAGAATGAAAATTTGAATTGGCAAAGAAGTGTTTGAGCTACCGGCATCCACAGTAAGAACAATCATAAAAGATAATGAAAAAATTTCGATACTGGTGGAAAATGCTCAATCCTTGAACTCAAACATAATTAGTAAACGTTATGATGTTGTTATTGCTGAGATGGAAAAAATGCTGAAATTATGGTGTGATAATTAAGTCATGGTATTATTACTGAGATGGAAAAAATGCTGAAATTATGGTGTGATAATTAAGTAAAAGTGAATAATATTTTTACGTATTTTTTAATTTTTTATATTATTTATATTATATTCTTTATACATATTAATATGTATAAAGAATTGCAATTTTATTAAATATTTTTCTTCTAAACTAGTGTTTTTGTTAGTCCTTGGTCCCAATTAAACCAAATTTATATGCAAAAATTATACCCCAACTTACGCGAATTTGACTTATGCGATTTTCATTGGTCCTACCTATCGCGTAACTTTGGGGTATTACTATATTTTATAATTTTCAGCATCTTATAGATCATTTTATGTAAAATTCGATTTTTCTAAAAATTTCAAAAATATCAAATGTTGAATCACATAATCAGAATAACCTTAATAGATTAGACTATAAAATTGAGAGGCTAGGATAAAAAATAAGTTAAAAATCTCAATCCTGATTTTATTAATGCAACTTTTGCAAATCTATTTTCAATGAATTCACATAAAAAATAGATTTGGAAAAGTTGGATTAATAAAATCAGGATTGAATTTTTTTAACTTATTTTTTACTACTATTTATCATTTTTTGTTTCACTTTGTTGATGTCTATACACATCAAAGGCAACAAACAGGTTAAAGTGCAATTATTAGATAAAACAAACCATTATAAATAATAATAAATAATTCTAGTAATTATATTATGGTAAATATCAATTTCTGTGTTTTTATAAATATAAGAGTTTTTATCTGGCATTTATAGGAAATAGAGCAAAAATTTCAAAATTGAATAATATATACCTTGCCAACACAGAGAAATATATAGCATATATCTCATCATCATCAGCATCAAAAATATCACACAACTTATTTCATATAGTTCCAATTTTCATATTATTAATAAAAATTTGTTTATTCCTTTTAAATATTAAACCATGTGATGTGTTCTGAATTTGACCATAAAATATAATTTTCTTCAAAAAAATTAAAATTTGAATATCCATATGCCAACATATTAGTGTCCAAGCATCTTCCAAATTTAATATTAGATTAATATCTAATATCATTCCTTTTCAATTAATATCATAAATTCAATGAAAAAATGTAATTCAGAAACAACATAAAATAAATGTTTCAGTCTACACAACATAACATTTCATATCATTCTTTCGTTTTTTGTTATATAAATGGTATTCATATTATACCATTAGCATTTAAAATTTTATAGTGAATTATCATGATTAATATCATTTTTTCACAAAAGAATACTCTATGAAATTGCTGAATATTAGCAAATAGTAAGTTTAATTAAGAACTTTTTCTTTCTTTCTATTTTAATTCCCTTTTTATTAGTGATTATGAAGAAGCAGGACAGCACATGATGGGCTCTGAAACTCCAGAGCCCATCATGGATATTTTCCATTAGGAATGAAATCAAAAAGTTATCAATTGATCAAGTCAGATTTTTTTCATTTTAATCTAAATGAGGAATTTAGATTCTTGATGTGAAAATCAATTTACTACATAGGCCAGCTTATGGACATATCAAGGACTTTCAGAAAGAAAATTGCTTTTTTCAGGTTGTGTTGTTATAATTAATGCTAATTTTTGAAATAATTTTATTATAATTTAGGCAATTATATGGTACTTTGGTGTATGTATTGTTTTAGGGAAAAATGGATGATGAAGATAGGTTCAAGAATGTATTATACTTTTCCTATATACACTGACGGAAAAAAAAATCGCAACACCAAGAAAGACTTGTGTTAGATAAACAAAATTTTAAAACTTTTCAACAAAAAATCTGACGTATTGCATATTTATTTTAATAAATTTAATATTCCAACATCCGAGAATTAACTAATCTTTGATAAATATGAAATAATTATTTTGCATAAAATTTAAAGTTGTTACATATTTTAGCACTGAATTTTAAAGAGAATATGAGACTAAATATTCATGTCGCTTAAATTAATTACAATATTTTCGGGTTTCCTTCTCAAAATTCTGAAGCTTGACCCAAGAAGCAAAAGAGGACAAAATACTTGATACTTCCCTTCGTACTGACTACATGTCATTTCATAAGTGCAAAACAAACACGAATCTAAGACAATCTTCTTAAAGAATGACGAACGTCATAGTTATTATCTCAAATAGGCTGAAGTTTCGGTTGTGGTCAACCTTAAAAATGTTTCAGAAGTGTTCATAAATATGTATTTTATCGCATACCTATAATCGTAAGCACGTGATGCGAGACACTTTCTGAACCCCAAAGTAAAAATTATTACAACATTTTACTACTACTTTACAAATAAATAATTAAATGGAAAGTAGATTGTTTATTGGCCAGATGGAAATGAACATAATCCTATATTACTACAATAAATTAGGTAATTTTATGTCGAAGTGTTGACTCGATTAATAGGATTTTATAAATTACTAGATTAATTAAATTTATAAAGTATGCCCACAGTTAAAGAGGAAAAAAATAATTATGCTGATGTATTCGAAATTCTGTTTCGCTAGATTTGTTTCCTTATAAGTTCTCTAACGAATGATGATGCTCTGAAAATTTTATGAAGAAATTTTCCTATTTTCTATGCCAGATTTATGTTAAAAATTTGATTTCCAACCGATCATTTTATTGTATGAATATTGGTGTTTAAAGGATTAATTAAGTGATCAATATTTAAATATGAAGATTAATATTTCGGCTCGGTTTTGAAATGCATTTAAATTTATAAATAATGTAACTGATCTTAATAAATTGGAACTAAATAATTGAGAACCTGCAGCGTACGTGAATGTTTGTTTTCAGAGATTAATTCGCAGAATTCCAAAGCTAAAATAATATTTTTACATATTTACTGATAAAATTATTTTTATTTTATTTTTAATTCATAAAATTAAAGACAAAAATTGTCCAAAACAGGAGCCAGCAAAAAGTCACTCTTTATCATCAATCAGCATGAATAATGGATGATCCGGACTTTCTATCTACAGGAAAGGCATTTTAATGTGAAACATGCACCAGCAGGCATTTTTGCGAAAGTCAGATAACAGGGAAATGGGGAGAATACAACCTATCGCATACCACCACTTAATATTATTATCCACGAGTTTTCTCACGCAAACATAGAAAAATTGTTTTGACTATATTCATGCTTATTATTGGATGGATTTTAGTTTTCTTTTTTATTATCTGATTAACCATTGATACTTAATGATTTATGATTCAGTCAGACTGCAATTATAAACGAAAGAAATATCTTCCGTGAGTTGAATTTATCCGCTATTATGTTTAGTCTGTCACTTCTGCTGTGCGGATGTGGGAGTGGTAATGTTCTAAATAGCACTTGTCGTGTGCATACGCCCTAAGACTAGGGATTTTGTTAATGTGCTGAAATTTTTTCTCTTTCTCTCTCCTTCTCACTCTCACTCTCTCTCTCAGGAGTCACGTCACACGAATTTAGAAAGAGTAATATTATTTATTATGAGAAATTGTTATTTTTGTTTCCTTGCGAAAGGTGGATAATGAGATCGCAATATCTCTCTACTCGTATAATTTTATTTTATTTTATTTTTCAGTTATCAATTCCGTACACACGAAATGCTTTTAAACTTTGGTGATTAGAATATCAATAAAAATTTTAAGAAAATTATTTTATTTAGTTTTTAAAAGATGTTTTATAAAACAGGAATTGTTTGGAAGGCATCAAAATCCTTTATCGAATTTATGGTAATTCTTAAAAGATGAAGTTTCCATATTTGAATACGCAATATTCAGCAGAAGAATGATTCTAGTGTCATCTGATAAAGAGGTGGTCATTTTATCAGGTGGATATCAAATGATAGGTTAATATATCAAAGTAAGACAGCATACAATTTCACATTCACACCGGTTGGCACTGAACAGAAGATGCGCAACCACGAAAGGTCACTCCGTTATGGCTTTTAACCCCCTAACCATATATCATATCATGAGGAAAAGGTTTACGTTTGCATGTGCGAGCACGGCACAGTATATATATGCGCTCAAACTGTCAAACAAATCTTGGATAGCTGATCTTTGGAGCTTCTGAAACCAAACTTTTTTTCTTTTTGTTTATGGCATCAAAAATATATAAACATATATCAGTTTTGAAGTTATAGGACATTGATCTTTATAAAGTTTTACTTTCCGAAAGAAGTTTGAGGCTATCATAAATATAATAAATCTTTGGCCTTACAAGAGTGCAACCGATTTAACGATCGGTGCAATAAATAAAACATGTTAGCCGCATTCAATTAAAAAGCCAAGAAAGTGTCACGCACACCAATGAAATGAAAATTTTGGGTTAAGAAGTTGGAAAAAAAAAAGGTTTTTTTCCCCCCTAGTATGTAATTTTGTAGGTAGACATGTTACTAATTATATAATTGGATGATATATCGAGTAATATTAAGAGCCCATCTCGTTACATTTAAATATAGCTTTAATACGAAGACAAGACGGAGAAAAATGTTATAAATTACTTTAAAAATCTTTTAAATTACAGAAGCCTAGCTTAGTAAGCCCGATTTACAGATTCGTCATCGATTACTTGTCAAAATATTAGACGCATTTAGTCTAATCTTCTTTCTAGTTTATTCTAATGAGACTACCAGAAAAAAAAACTAAAGAAAGCCTAAACATAGGAAATCGTATTCGAATAATTTCAAATATTCATTAAATCAATTTTAACGGGACAGCAAAGAGAAGGGGAAAAAAAATACAGATCAATACAGCCATAGTTATTGTGGAAAGCCAGATGGCTACTGTCGATGGCACGCGAACATCCAGGTGGAGCAGATTGTTGCACGCGACGTCCCTCCGTGCCTTTCTTTTGTCATTTGTGAGGAAAATTAGTGGATAAAAAAAAAAAAAATTCCTTTTAAAATTTCTGCCCCATAAATCTAGGCCCACGGGAATAGAACTTTTTAAATGATCGCAGTTAAACTTACTATTATTGATTTACTGCAATCCGACAACCTACAATTCCAAACAGATAAATTAACATGTTATGATCCAAACAGTTAAGAAAATAATTTGAAAGCAGAATTTATGAGAAGTGTATAAAAAATTTTTTCACTCTTTTTTTTTTTTTTTTTTTTATTAAATTAAAAATTAAATATTAAAAAAATTAATTTTATAATTATTATTTTTTTTTTTTTTTTAGCATAAAATGCATAGAAAACATTAAACGAGGCAATTAAAAATATTTAATAATTTAGACTTAAAATTTAAAAAGTATTCGTGTGTATCTACCCGATAACTCTTTTTATAAAATTATTATTCGAAAAATACACGAATTAATAATGTCTACAATAATTTTAATTTAAAGACTACTGTATTAATAAATCATTTTTATACATGAATAATTTATTTCACATAGTAATGTCTTAGTGATTAAAATTTTAAATTGTATTCAAAATAATTTAAACAGATCGATTTTGTAAGTTTACAGTAGAGTAATTATAAAAATTAAGGTTTTTTTTTTATAAACTTTATTATACATTTTTTATCTGTCAGATTTGCGCATGATACATCTAAAAAAAGGACTCATAAAAATAAATGACATCGCATATTAACAATTCAGATAAACCACATATTTGGAAAAACCCATTACAGGATTTGGAATTCTACAAAATTTATACTACTAGTTTTAAAAACCTATTTTTCGTGATTTTTATTCTTATTATTGCCACGATAAATTTTGATTACCGAGGATTGAATGTATTAATTGATACAGGAAGAAGATTAAATGATAATAAAACCGAAATAATCCGGAAATCTCTAATTTTTTTTTTAAGATCGATTCCATCATTAATACTAGATATTGAGCGTTACATACATCATTATAGTTAAACGCAATAATCTTAATTTATTTTATTGAAATGATGTTATAAAACAATAATAAAATAAAAATACAGGTAATATAATTAAATTCGGCTACAATAAAATTCGCAAAGTCCAATTGCGATATTTATAGGGCTATTTGTTTTCCATAACAAACAGTATTGATTGCTACAATCTATTATAAATGATGATAAATTAATATTCTAGTAACTAGAATGTTTTAATTATGCGTAGATTAATCCAATTAGGATTATTATTTAAGGCAATAGGATCAGTTTTAATTTTAAATATTGATGTTTGAATAAGATAGATTTACATAAATTTAAAACGAAGTTTTGCCCGTTCTATGGTAAACTCGAGTAGTTATATTTAATCAGCATAAAAATACTGTATTTGTTAGATCTAATAGGATAAGACGGATAGATAAAGTAGGATTTCAAGGTGCTAACAGGTTAATCCAGAAAGGCCCGCTTATAGAGATAATGCTGTTTCTTTTGTTTTCGTGTTTCTAGAGCTCAAAAAACTCAAGCGAGGTCAATAAATCTCAAGATTTTAGACTCATCTATTAAAATAATAATAACAGATTTAGCGATTTGTATAAAAATAAATCATGAAAAGAAAAAAAAAACACGTGTTAATCTCTAGGAAGTCTTGTTTGTAAGGTTTCTGCAATATTTTATTTTATAGCTTAATAACAAAACTGAAACTTTATACTTCCATTCAAACTGAGGAATTAAAAAACTGTCAGTGATTATAGTCTATCCGTCGACTTCTTAATTTCCTTTCAAAATAGATAATTATCTAGATATACATTCGTAGTCGAAGACTGTTCTTTAAGTGTGAATTATGCTTTCTCAAGTCATCTTGTTTACCACTTAGCATTTATGATTTATGTGGGAAGTTTAATCAGAGGCTGATCTAAAGAATAATATCCCTCATAGATTTTCATGATAAACTTAGAACAACTGAATTTGTTTGGTGGAAGTAGCGATAGGATTGATATGCCTCTAGGGGAAGCAAATGAAAGGGATGGTAAGATAAGAACAATTATTTTTTCACGTCTGCAAAATGACTGTGATTTATAGAAGGCAAAATGGCAGTAAAAGAAGAAGATAAGAAGCCGTTTGTGGTTTTTTTTTCGGTTGAAAACTAAATGTAAATCGTTGAAAATAATAATAGAGAATAGTAAAACGCTAATAGTTGCGAGATGGAAATACTTAAAATTATCTAAAAATATCGATAATTATAGGCTTATTTAACAAAAAACGGAATGGAAAGAAATGTATGCTTGTTGTGCCTAATATTAATTCTTATCATCTTGCATGTCTAAAGCTAAGATTCGAGAATATTTTTCTAAACTGACATAATTAAGTTATCATAGCTAGGTGAACTAAATTATCAAGTAATGTACATGCAAATCAACTCATTATATGGATTTATATTAAATAAAAACGAGATCTAACTAAATAATTTACTTAAACAGGTCTAAACTTTTAGCAATATCCATAAGATAAATATTATCTAAGCTTAAGTTTAAAACATCGATAGAAATTTTATTATTAACCATAACAGAATTACGTTCGAAACTTGTTGATGAAACTTGGTAGCACCGAGGGCGTTCCATCAAATTTTACAAGCTACTAAGTATAATTAAACAAACTTGATAGACCGGCTATCTAAGTAGAAAAGTTCAAGTTCAAGTCTTAATATATGAAAAATAAAGCAAAGAACTTGTTTTTAATGCGGCTTGTTATGTCAAGATATTCACATAAGAAAAAAAAAATTGGTCCTATTCGTAGACTAGGTCTATGTCGATGTAAACGATGTCAATTCGTGTAGATTGTTTTTTTTTTATATTACATATAATGAATATCATTGAGTTAATGATTAAGAATATTTTTATCTCTGTACGGAGAGCAATAACGATATTATCTTAAAAATAAATTTTCAACGCTATATACTTAACTTATATAATCAGTTTTAAAAGGATTGAAATGTGTTCTGTTTTCTTTAATCATCGCTAAGTGTTATAGATTTATAAAAATTAGATTAAATCTTAAACATCTTTCATGCCCACAGCAATAATCACATTAATGTTCAAAAGATTAGAGTACCGGATTCTCCAAAGAACTCTTCAGATTTACTTAACTTTAATCGGGTATTAGCCTAATTTTTTATGGTGCTACAAGAAAATGCACTTTTCAAGTTTTGTTCGTCTTTCAAGCCGATCCGTTATGCATAACAACAGAATGGATATTACAAAAGAATGAGCCATTTTATGCTTCAACATGCTGAATTATGCTTTATATTTAATAGCTATATGACATTTAGGAAATATTTTTGTAACAGAATCCAAACTTATAAGCCTATAAATGCTTTATATTCTTAATATATGCGATTTAAATATATATTTCTGCCTTTAAAAAAGGTTCCAAAAACACATATATGCAGAAGATATATTGTTTGCACACATTTTATGCATAAGATAAATACTTTTAAATAATTGAAATTCCTATAGATATACTTTAACTAATGGTTTTGTTTTCTAAGCATTTTTTCTATTATTTAAAACAAGAATTGGCCAGATATAAGACAATATTTCGTCAAAATCGAATAAATCAATTTAAAGATGCCATCCCTATGTAATTTTATTCTGATGTCGTATTGTTTTCGTATCTCTTTACTTATATTTAATCTTTATTATTGTAGGAATTCAATATGCTCGGCACATATCTTAAAAATAATAAGACTATTCATGTTTTAATGATGAATAACCATGAAGCTATCATTTCAAATTTCTAACAAAAAAAAAAAATTTGCTGAGATCAAATTTTATTTATGATTAGAATTTTAATTTTATTTCACTATTTAAATCTATTTGAAAATTTAATTTTTATTAAAATAAATTACTTGTACTTCGTAAAATATTTTTGAATATGTGAAACAATTTGAGTCTTTTATTGGGATACGGTTTGTGGTTAAAAAGTCAGTAAAAAAGCCCTATTACGTAAATTTTAGTAGTTGATGTCCCTCGATGACTCTTGAATGGATAGGCCTACCTTTGAAAGAAATTATTTCCATTGTACAGTGGGAGTCGATAGCCCCAAGGAAAACAAACAATGTGGTGACAACTAGACCGGTAACAACTTTTTGGATAAAGTTATTATAGAGTGAAAAACCTGTCGTTTGGGAGAAAAATAACTTGACAGCTTAACTCGCCTTTTTGTATGGCACTTCCTCTTAAACTCACTTTATCAGTTTTCTGAAGCTATAGAATTGTAGTTTTAAAGTCGAATTATATCAGGAAATTTACTTATATTAAATATAATTTTATCAAAATACATCTTGGTTATATTATTTAAATCTATAATTTTATTTATTTTTCTGATAATAAAATCTTTGACACATCACGAATGAGGTGAATAATATGAATGGTTAAACGTTAAAAGAGAGTTCTCTCTTTTGAATTCTTCTTTGAATCAATTATGTTTAACAAAAATTCTAATTAAAATGAGACAATACCTGTACTTAGCAGAATAAAGAAGTATCCTGACAAACTTACAATAAGTGACTTTGGAGAGCATCCATACTTATGCTAATCTATTCTCGCAGTTCTATAGACTCGTTATATGCTTATGGATATTAAAAATTTGAACCACCGAATGCGCCATTAATTAAATGAGAAAACTGATCGCAGTTCTAACAGAAAAAGAGAAAAAAAAAAACAACGAATGTTTAATTTAATTGAAACTCGATAAAACCAGAAAGAATCGTTTCCTTTAAGTATTTGTTAGGAAATTAATAGTTTTGCATGTTATTCTCTATTGAATCTATTGTTTATTACCATATAATTTAAATTCGAATTTTCTGCCTTAAATAACTGTCGAATACTTAAAACTATTTGAGAATTGTTTTCAGAGAACACAATAGATCTCATAATGAATACTTGGTCCACTTGATGATCGTAGGTTACGCTCTTTTTTTTTTTTATAATTATCTTAACGTACAGTAGCTTCTATCTTATGATTTAACAACCATTTATCTTCATTATACTGTCAAAAGAAAATCTCTTGATTGGACTGTATAAGCAAACGAACGAACAGATGTCAAATAAGTAAAAGAAATTTCGTATAAGGGTTTAACCAATACTCTTGTCTCTTTTGTCTCTTCATTATACTTTAGAGGCTTTCGATTGGAAAGAGAGAGAGAAGTGTACGTCAACTTTAAAAACGACAAATTGCTTAAGGCAACTACTAGATAGTAACATTTGTTAAATTGCTAAGTGTTCAATTTAACGATAAAATTGGTATTATAAAAGCTAGAAGGATAATAAGATTGTAAAGATCTTTGACTGCATTAAATTGGAACGATTAGCACGTGGTGGGTAGAGTAATTCTTTAATCACTTGTCAAACCGTCAATTAAATATCATCCTGTTTGTTATCACCAGCACATCATAACATATCAAAACTGAGTGAAAAATAGCGTGTTTTATAAATAACGATAGAAATTATCACATTATTTACTTTGCTTCGGGGTGCTCTAGTTTATATAAAAATACATATAAAAAATTATCAAGAAAAAATTGAAATTATTCACTGATTAGAATTAAGATTAGATTGATATTTACCCTATACTAATGCTTCTCACTTTCTGAACCCGCAACTTTTTTTTTTTGGCTTATCTTCTTTTCACGCAACCATTTTTAGTTTGTTTACATTCAGTGCTAGCTTCAAATTATTTTTTTGCAAAAATAAAAACGATTGGTTGCACAGAAACCAGTCGTTAAAATTTAAGAGAAAAAGCTACGAACTTAGTTTTAAACTTTTTTTTTGTCCTATTACTTCAGGCTACAATTTTAAACTAAATCTACTGTTAGATATAACTATCATTAAACTAAATAAATAAGCTCATAATAGTAACAAACTTGTATGCTTAAGTTTTATCTCGTTCTCTAATTAGACATGATTATTTTTTATACATCTATGGTGTTATATACAGAGCATACTGTAAAGTTTAATTACACTATTTATTTATTTATTATTTTGACTTTAATTAATCCTAATTAATATTTTAAAAATAAAATTTAATAAAATTTTTATAAATAACTTAATATAAAATCGTTGAGTGTTTTTTATTTAAAAAATTTATAAATTAGCAAAGCATTTTACAAGCATTTTATTTTGTCTGTTTGATTCACTCAAAATATGCGAAATAAACTGTTTTCATTTGAAAACAGTCATTTCAGATTTAAATTAATACAATAAGAATAAAAAACTATTCAATTACTATAAATATCTAATCAAGTCAAAATTTTATATGAAATTAAAGATTTTTGAATCCTAATTTAGTTATTTTTCTACTGAAATTTATGATTATTTTATGCAAATATAATAAATCATTTTAGTATTTATATATACTATATATGTTCAACTAAAGATAAAGATAATTCAAAAAAATTTCCACTGAAGTTTCTTTGCTAAATTTTAAATTATTCTAGCAATTTAAACTACTACTTTGAATTTATTGCATAATTTTCAAAAAGAGAAATTTTAATTCAATGTTGTTCTAAAATGGAGAAATTAATTAAAAAGTTCAAATGATGCCCAGTTTTAACAAATTTATTAAATTTTTTAAAATAAACTAAAATTCTATTTAGTTGTTATATAAAAAAATAAAACTGATTTTAAATACAGTAATTATAAAAAATGTGTAAAATATTAATAAACTTCATTTAATAAATAAAATTTAATAAAATTTTCTTGTGATTTTTGAACTAAATGTTACTTTGTTTCTTTCTATGTAAAATAAATAAATTTTCATAGTTTATAAAATAACTGATATTTAAATTTCAGATGGTATTATATATAGAAGCCTGTGAATCAGGATCAATGTTTTTAAATTTAACCAACAATATTAATGGTGAGTATCATTAAGAATTTAATGCTCAAGTTATTATTTTTTTCAAAAAATGATTTCACTGTATTTTTGAAATTTGTGAAAAAATGTTTCAATTATCAAATCAATTAAATTACAATTAATAGTTTATAAACTTTTTGAAAAAAATTTTAAATTTTATCTTAAGGCATTGTAATCTTTGAGAATTAAGTTTTGGAACTATATTATATTAAGAATTGCAATATTAGTTTCTAAAGTATATATGGATTAAAAATATAAATTTATATTGAATAACATTCTATTTGTAATTCTAAATATAATATTCCCTCAGTAATGACATTATAATGGTCTTAAGAATAAGATATAGATGTTTCCTGTTTATATTGCATTCTATTTTTGTAAATTTTCCTTTGTGTAATGTTAATCATATTTTTTTAGGTTTATAAAATATGGTGAATATATTTTTTGGAGAAAATAAAGGACAGATCAGAAATTGTTTCATAATAAAATGTTGGTTGCATTTATTTGCCCTATAACATTTATTATAAAATATAATAAACAATACCAATAATAAACAACATAACATTTTAAACAATCATATTATTACTTTATTATTATGAAAAATATCAAAATTAATTTTTTTAAACTATTTTTAATAAATCAGATTTATGTTTTTAAAAAAATTTTTAAAAACATAAATCCAATTTATGTTATAAAACTCTATACATGTCATTTCAAACTTGCATCTGGTGTATGCTTCCATTGTTTCAACTTTTAATTGGGTTGGTCCACATTTATTCACAAATGAAAATACTGCAAAGTCGCGGATTAGAACAAAAGTCACTAATTCTAATTATAATTAAGCCTAACGGTCTCACGACTCTGCAATCCAGAGTTGGTGGAATCAGGAAGAGGATCTAAAAAAAGCAACTCACATTCATTATCATTTTCTCAATGAGAGAAAATGATAATGGGGGAAAATGATAAATCAATTTAAATGAAAATAAAACAGGGCTGCAGAGAGGCATTTCAGGTGGCCCGAAATGCCTCTCTGCAGCCCTGTTTCCATGTTCTTTAGCATACGCAATCACACGTAGCTTGTATGCTATGTTATAGCAATGCCGACGTTGTTTTTGAGCCATAACTTGCCAACAAATTTAAGAAAATTGAACAGTAGAAATTTCACACACTTAAAAGTCGTTCACAAAAATTGGAAAGTTTAAATGAACCCAGCTGTGATCATCGATGACAGCACATGTGCATTCATTTAACTCTATGTAACTGTAATATTCCCACACTCGCAAGGAAACAAGAAAAAAAATCGCATAACTCCAAATAGAGGAAATTTCCAGAAATTAATGTAATCAAAAACTGAGTATTGGCGTATAAGACGCACCCTGTTTTTCAGACCTATTTTCAAAGAAAAAAAGGTGTATCTTATACGCCGGCAGATACGGTAATTTTATACGAAATAAATAACTTCTAGGACCAATTGACCCATTATAAACTGTTAGGACTAAATCAGTTCTTCCGTTTTTTCATCATTAGGCTGTCTAAAGCGGCGGTCACACCTTGCGATTTTTAGCCGCGACCGCGACCGGAAGAAGTCGGTTGTTGCACTTGACTGTTCGTGGTCACACTGTAGTTACTGCTATCGTGCTAATCTACACTTTTAGCCAATAAAATAGTAGCAATGGCTGACTTGGCTGATGATGTCAGAGAAAGAGAGCTTCTCATTGGATGTGCAGTTGCGACCATCACCACAAGAACAAACTTTTTGTTGACGAGTGACGTCGCATCAACGACCGGTTCAGAGGGGGTTTACGAGTTAGAGAGAAGAGCCAGTTTCGGTCGCGGCCGTGGCTAAAAATCGCAAGGTGTGACCACCGCTTAAGAAAGCTGTGCTATAACATTTAACATTAATTACTGAAATAATTTTGTTATTTATATAATCAGATGATATTTTTGAAGATATTTTCAATAAAAAATAATTGTCATTTTTTTGGGCTCAGGAATATATTATAATTATTTTTATGGAAATAAAAAATCCTCAGTTTATGAGGATTTTTCAGAAAGACTTTAATCTCTCAGACTGGGGTTAAAGTGTATTTGCTTCTAAATGTTTTAATCAAATACTATAAATATATTTTAAAGATTCATTATTATCAAATATCTGATGTGACTCTGTTTATAATTGTGACTTGCTGTCTTAGAGTCAGTATTTTTACATAAAATATCTTCTGCTTGAGAATCATTAGTAACATCAAGTTTAATTTTTGTTATGCAAAGTATTTACTATTAAGTTAAATTTACTACTATCTAATAATTAATCTACCAGACATTTTCCAACTCTTAAATTTAACATATTTGATACTATATATAAACATTTTTCAAACTTTTTTGACTTCAATCCATTTCAAGAATGCAGTGGATGATCCAGTATATGTGTGATAAATCAAAGTCAAAAACTTTATATGAATTAGTTGGGATTGAAAGGTGGAATTAAATCACTAGGAAATATGATCTATAACAATTACACTAGGTGCTGCTTCTGATAAATCTACTCATAAATGAGAAAAAGGTTGTGGCCTTAGAATCAAAATGAGATAAACTATCTTCTTAGAAGAGAAAAAGATCTTTATTTCATTGATGAATTTTTTGATTGCTGTGACACAAAATATGCATTTTAGCTAGTTAGCTAACTCTCATCAGTTTTGTCAAACAATCCAAAGGCAATCATACATTGATCTAAACAAATGGATAAAAAATTAAAAATTAAATTTGAGAACAGATTAATGATATTTATTGTAAAAACATGATATTAGCCAAACACATTGCAAAATTGATGATTTTGAAAGAAACAATATATATTGAAAAAACCTGTGATTTTCTTTATTTTTTTTGTAAGATAATTTTATGTATTTGATTAATTATATAACTATATCTATATGTATTTTATAAATTTAAATGGTTTTTTTTAAGTAAATTAGGATTTTTACTTAATCTTAATTTACTCTAAAATATTGTTAAAATTTCAAATCAATTTTTAAACAGTTGCAAACAAAGTAAAAATAGGATTTGTTAAAAGCATATTTTATGGGTATAGTTTATTTCTATTTATCTTTATATTTTTAATCTTAATCTAGTGATTCCATCCTTCTTAAATAATAATATAAAAAATAAATAAATATTTTTCCAGATGAGATAATAACATTTTAGTCCCAATGAATTTAATACCTGTGATTTGAAGTAAACTAAATGATTTGATGTAACACAAATCTAAGGCAATATAACCATAAAATTGCTCATTAAATATTTATAGCTTTCACTGATTTTGTAAGGTGATTGAAATATAATCTTGTGAAGCAAGATTGAGCAAGAATATTTTGTCTTTTGCAGCAAAATATTATTGCTTATTACATTTTTTAGAAGCAATATAGGATATAATGTATATTTATATGCAACATAATGTTGTAGCATAAAGTTACAGTAGATCATGTTATCCAAATTTACCATTTTAAATATTAACATAGAAATCAACTTAAATATTAATATATGCAGTAAATTAATTAATATTATACTTACCAATTAATTAATTATTAATTTATTGTGATTTTTGATTACTATTATAATATAAAAGTTCTTAAATTATAAAAATTTTTGTATTTTTGGGTCTTTTATTGAATTTTCTTATTCAAAATCTATGTTTGATATATTAAATATGTTTATAAGCAGTTGTGAATAACATTTCCAAATCTAATAATTCCATGATTTGTTTCACAAAATCCCAGATGTGCAGATTAAGTTTACAATAATTGATTCACTACTGTTTCTAATTATAATAATAATTTTTGTTTTTAAATATTAAAAAATAATAATAATTTTAGGATTATGCATCAGATTTGCGGATGATTTTGAGACTTCATTAGACGATTGGAAACCTGATCCAAACGATACTAATATTATGAATCTTTGTGTTGTATCTGAAGGAACATATGAAATATGTTCACGAACAATTGTTTCACAGGGAAGTGGTAAGTATTAAAATTTAACTTTTTTATTATGAATTAATTACCATAAGATTTCAGTATTTTCAAATTTAAAATAATATAGAATTCAATAATAAATATTTAATAGCATATTATAATTATGTATATAGTTTTACTAATAATTTGGATCTGTAACGTGAACATTTTTACAGTTAATCATGGGAAATTCTTCTTATCCAACTTGATGTTCTCTTAAGCTATTTTATATTCTATGTAGTTAATTATTATATGAAAGGTTTTATAATTATGAATCACTTTAATTTAGACTTATTCATATAATCTAATCTAAATTAATTTGTATTTCAAGTTTTAAATTTGAATGTTTATATAATTTGAATGCTTTATTTATTTAAATTTTTATTAGTAGATAAGATATTAAACTAATCTAACATATACGTCTATTGTTTATTTAAAGGACAACCCTTATATGTTATATGAAATTTATTATAATGATTAGTTTTATGTTAATATAAGAAATAATATTTGTTGTTCTGTTAATTTGTCCTAATAATTCAGTCTGCTTTATGTAATATAGGAAAAGATTTTTGTAATAACTCTGAAAAGGAGAGAGAGAGAGAGAGAGAAAAGAAAGAAAAATATCTAATGCTTGAGGAGAAATAGAATTTAAAATGAATCCATATCATGGATCATTTTAGAAACAAGGGGATTATATGGAATCCAGCAAACCTTAATAAAATAATTTAATATATATTTAAATTGGTAGAATTTTATAATTATTAAAATTAATTTTTGATAAAAATTGAAGATGTCTGGAGAAATACATAGAAGGATCAATTTCATCAAACAATGATGAAACAAGATTGCCTCTGCCAAGCAATAAGATAATATGATCACCTCTTATCGAATAATAAACAAAAGATAAGTTTGTTCTCTGAGAAGAACAGACAGAGGAGAGTCAGTGAAGACAGAGAAAAGAACACATTCAAAAAGAAGGTTAGAAAAATGTAGCATGGAAGGGTGAGTCTAACTGTTCCTCTTGTTGGTTGTCATTCAATGAAGATTATGGAATGAAGATATAAAAGATAATGGAGGAATGATATAGCTTTCTTGTTTACTTTCTTTCTCTCTCCCATGTATGATCACCATGTCAGATAATTCTCTCAAATGAAATATGTTAATATTGTGTTTTATTTCCTATTTGTTTTGAATAAATATATATTGCTTATTTTGTATGAGTATCTGAATCAATTCTCCTATCTTGGATCCTTGCATCACTTATTCGTGACCCTTATTCGAAAATACAATAATAATTTGATATACATCTTTTATTTTGACCATACACTGTGGGACCCTCACAATTGTAAATATTATATGAATATTATTTTTATTATATTTCAGGTTATAGTGCTAAATGGATACTTAATGTTCAATGGCAAATGGAAGGTGTAGATATTCATGTAGATACTAATATTGGAAAACAGTTATCAGCATTATTTAAAACACTCACAGCTCTAACAGGAGAAGATGAAGGTGATGGTGTTGACTATAGTACTATGGAAATGCAAGCTGGTATAAGTGCAATTGCCCCAGTAAGAATTATTTTATTTAAAAATTACAATTTAATATGTATATACATATGTTGAAACTTGTAATCTTATTACAAATATAAATAATATTTCTCATAAACATAATTATTATTATAATGACTTTTAATATTCAATTTGGATTTAATATTATTTTGTTAATATACCTATGTTAAAAATGCCTTAAATAGTACAAAAATCAGCCAAATACTAACAATTACTTTTTCAAATTTATATAATAGCTAACAGTAAAATAATTCTCAGAATAGAATAAACCTAGAAAATTCTAGGTTTATTCTATTTAGAATTATTATTATTATATTGTATAATATAAAGATTTTATTATAATTTAATATTTTACTTTGTTTTACTATTTTTAAGATTACAATAAACTATTGAGTATTATATATTTTAAGAATTATTGTTTTTATATTATGAAAGATTATTTAGAATAATCTTTTTAAGTATCAAATATTTTCTAATTTCTTTGAAATTATTTTGATATTTATAACTACATTTTTTTCATTCAATTTTTCTTTATAAATTGTTACTATTTTGGATATCCTCTTCTCCATTTTTGATTACATTCACTATTTTAGCTTTCTTCCAGATCATGTTTAAATCATAACTGTTGGCATATTGTGCTAGTGCTATTGTTACAGCTTCTTTCTTTATGTTCTTTAAATCTTATTTTTAAATTTCTTTTTGTATAACCAATATATTCTTCATTTGTCTAGAAATTTTTATTCCTCTATGGTATGATGTATATTCCTCTTTAATTCAAAGAATCCATTTTATCCTTATCATTTCTGATATTATTGAATATTTATTAATGTATATCCCTCTTTAATTCAAAGAATCCATTTTATCCTTATCATTTCTGATATTATTGAATATTTATTTTATTATAGAGTAAATACATATTAAATAATTTATATACTTATCACTGGTTTCAACAGTAATTACAAAATTTTTATTCATTGAAACATATTTTATCTAAAATGACCATCCTCAGCTTTATACAATACACAGATATAAACTATTATGTATGAAAAACTATTACACTTTTTCAAACAAGTTTAAAATTTAAAAAAGAGATTGCTTTGTGAGTTTGATATAAATCAGGAACATAAAATTATTTAAGATAAAATA
This sequence comes from Olivierus martensii, assembly GCA_000484575.1. Taxonomy (NCBI): domain Eukaryota; kingdom Metazoa; phylum Arthropoda; class Arachnida; order Scorpiones; family Buthidae; genus Olivierus; species Olivierus martensii. The sequence goes on from AYEL01080449.1 coordinate 30,514, forward strand.
GGAAGGTTTAATTTTTGCAATATATAAAAAGATAACACACTAAACTTACATACTTTTAGATTGAAAATCTTTTTACTTAGAGTTATAAACCTTCTTTCTAAACTACTTCCATGCAGAAGATATGCTTTCCATTTGCTGATTGCTTATAATATTTTGGTATTTTTCATAATGGATTATTTTAAGGGATTATTTTATTTTATCTACTATCTGATTGAAATAAGATTTAATCATTTTTCACCTTTCACTAAATTATTTTTTAATTACCTTACCTGTCTATATCTATGAAATGTTCATAAAAACATTATGCTAAAGTGGTTTTCATTTAGTCAGCCATTATATTGTTCTTGTTCTCATACAATTCTTATTGCACTCAACTGTATTACAGTAGAGTGCAATAATAGAAGAAGTTTAATATTGTATATTATATGACTTATAATAACTCTATGTAAAAAGGTTTTCAATATAAAAGTATAAAAGTTTGTTGTATTATCTTTTTATATATGTATTATAGCAAGGTTTTTGCAAAAATTGCTATTTTGCAAAAACCTTGCTATTTTGTTATCTTAAATAATTTTATGTTCGTGATTTATATCACAAGCAAGATCTTTTTTGAACTTTAAAATTGTTTGAGCCATGTTCCATTATAAAAAAATTTTTTTCAATATTCTGTTTATTTGAAAAAAGATAATAGTTTTATATTCCTATATTGTATATATTCAACCATTGAAAGATGGTCATTTTAGATCAAAAACATTTCTATCGAATAAAAAATCTTATTATTGCTGAAATTAATGCTAAGTATATAGTCATTTGACTTTTAGAATATAAGCAGTTAGAATACTTTATGAAATAAATATTAATTGCATATATAAGTATTTCTCATGTTAAAAATATAACACAATTTTATTCATAAGTTGGAATTTACTCTTACATTGAATCCAGAAATGCCAAACTTACATTATATATTGTGTAATAAATATTATTAATTAAACTAATTAGAAGTTTTTTATTTCAGTGATTTGAATATAAATTTCCAATTGTAACGTAATGATTTTTGGTGGAAATTCCATCATTTTGAAATATTGTGATAACACAATAAATATGTAGTTTCATGCTACATTTGTTATTTATTCATTTTATTATCTTAATGTTTAAAAATTAAGTGAAATGTTTGTATGTACAAAAGTTTATAAGATATGAATTTCTGTACATGTGAATAATTCCATTTTATTTTTAAGTTGATTTCAGATGCTTATAGTTTTAAGACTGATTGAATTTTTAAGATGTAATTAATGGATTTCTGTCATATAACAGAATGTAATATTTTCAATTAAAAAAAATTTATTCAATTAAAAAAAAATATTCATGTGGATACTATACTTTTTCTTTAGCTGCATAAATATAATAAAATAATTTATATTGTGTCTTAATTCTTATATATAACATTATAGGTTACAAAGTATTTTTTGTTATTTCTCAGTAAATATTATATTAATAAATAATAATAAAAAAACTTTTATTTTTTGTTGTTTTAGGAGCCAGTTATTATAAGAAAAGGCAGTACTTTTGTTGAATCTCTCCCACCATTTCTATTAGATCCTGGTTTAGATGCAAAGAAGCGTTCAAGACTTATTGAAAAAGAAATGAACGAGCAAGCTAAAATTATTAATGATTTAAGGTAAAATTTTTATTTTAAAACAATTATTCATTTAATGCATAAAGTAGAAATTAACTGTATTACAGTAAAGTGTAATAACAGAGGAATTTTAATCTGTATATAACACTGAAATTTATCTCATTTTGAAATAAAGATATACATTTAAAATTAAGATAAATATTTGATCTTAAATATTTAAATATTTATATTTTTTCAATAAAAGCTCTAAATATTGTTAAAACATTTTCTTGAATCAGAATTATTATATTTTTTTTTATTTGAATTGTTTAAATTGTTCTATTTGAAAATTTTGTTTTCATTTAATTTCTTAAAAAGATTTCTAAAAATTTATCTAAAGTAAAGGTTTTTATAGTTGTTTTTTCAAAATAAAAACCTTTACTTTATTAAACATTTATGATTGCTCATTACTATGAGTGCTATGATTCTACATATAAACAATTACAGATGCTTCTTGAGTTATGAGCAAAATTCACATGTAAATTTTGTTTGCAATTTCAAAACCAGCATAATGTGGCACATGAAAGTACTGAAACCAGTGCATATACTGTATTTTGTATTATATTTCATAACTGAATCAGTTAGAAGTTTTCATTTCAGAGGTTTAACTAAAAAGTTTTGATTATGAAGTGAGGGATTTTTGGTATAATCTTCGCTATCTTGAAATACTACTGTAATATGTTAAATAGCTGTGTAATTTTATATAATATTTGCTTCTAGATTATTCTGCTATCATAATATTTAAAATTCTTGAAGAATTTTTGAAATTTGTGAAATTTCAAAATGAAACGATACATTTGTAAGTACTGATATCTATAACTAGAAGAATATCTGCATAATGTTTGTGTGATATAACCCATGAAATCATAAATTTATATTTGTGACATATTTAAAATGGCATGTATCATATCAAATAGGAAACATGTAATGGCAACCAAACTTGCTCATTTCCAGCTATTTGAATCAAATATATCCCTCCCATCATATTTCATTTTATAAATATGGAAAAGTTCTCAACTTATACATGAGTATATTCTTTTCCAAAAAATTTTAAAGAAGGGATTGGTTTATAAATTTGGTAGTCAAAACTTGAAAAATTTTTCACTAGATATTAATATTTGCTGGCTCAGTCATGTCATGTTATCTTTGTGCCTTTGTACCAGCTGCACAATCCACTATATTTATTTGTAACAAAGATCATCATCTTACAGATTCTTTTGATTTTCTTTTTATTAAAAATATTGGATATATATGATTTTATATAGATTTATATTTTTGTAGGTATTTAAATCTTGGATACTGTGCTAGTAGTGCATTTTAATGTAGCAGTTGCATGTATCATATTTATTTCTAAAAATCATTTATTCACTACTCTTTTTCACCATTTTGTTAAACTGTTTGTAGCTAAAAGTTTGAATGTACATGCAAAACATTTAAATAAATTTGCAAATGGTTTAAATGTTTTTACACAAAGTTTAAATAAATTTGCAAAAAATTTAAATGAACCTTGCAAAAGGTTTAAATAAATTTTCAAATGGCTTAAATAACTTTGCAAAAGGTTTAAATCAATTTGCAAATGCTTTATATTATTTGATTTTTGCAATTCTTCATTATAGCAATTTACAAAGCTTTTTTGCATCAGTATATGCCAATATGGAATATCAGCACTTATCTGGTTACAATGTCATCAGTTACTCTATTGAATACAGTCAGCAAGTAGTAAAAATTGCATCTGATATTTTTATAAAAAAAAATTACTGATAATTTATATTTGGTTACATGAAAATTACTTGCATCAGTATGACTTCTGTTGACACTCTACTGTAGTAAAAATATCAGTGCAAAAATAACATGTTTTATAAAATTTCATAGATTGTTAGGTGCAAGTCAAAACACAATTGAACAAGAAGTAAGAAGATTGCATGAATTGGAAGCTGCTGTTTTCAATGATTTTCGCAGAGATGTTATCAAAAGATTGAGAAGGCAAAGTGTTAAGGTAATAAGTTTTGCTATTTTTAATTATAATTTGTAATTAAAACAAGAATAACAAACAAATTTTCTTATTATTTCTGTTTTAAAGTTTAATTAAATGTTTATTATCTCTGATTTGTGCTGTATTTTGTTGTTTTTTCTTTATTATTAAAGTGTAACATTAGTAGTTCATATAGAGATAATAATGTTTTATTAAAATTATTTAAATAATCAAATTAATAATCTTTTTGATTAATTTGAATAATATATCTTTTAATAGGCAACATCATTCAGAGATAAATTAGGACTTGGAATCAGATCTAGTGGAGCACCTTTACAATCAATGTCTTTATTCTTTCCAGAGGGTACTAATGAAAAAAATGGGTAATTATCTGTAAATTTATCATTGGCACAATATATTCAATTTTTCTATCATATTTTTCATAGAATATTTTATAGAAAAGAGATTAATTTTTTTACTTTGATTATTTATGAATTTTTTTTTATTATATTTCAGAATATTTCATATAAATGTATATAACATATTTTTAATATACAGATCACTAACAAGGAGACTCCACGGGTCGTGACTCATCGATTTTGACGAAAAAATTTGTGCGTGCAGATCTCCACTAATAAAGGTCATTGGGCCAGCCATTTGACGCAACACTCAAGCAAACTCCAGAAAAAAATTCGTAAAGTTTGACCAAAACCAATTCTGACTTATATACGCGCCCTTTTAAAATACTACATTATGTAGCCGTAGCCTACTCGGTACGATGCACGCTTCATATCCCTATGGTCGTGGGTTCGAGGCGCGATGGTTTTTGTTGTTTTTTTTTCTTCAAATTTTCTTTTTTTATTTTGTTGTAAATTTAAGAGTATGCTTTAATATAATCAGTCCTATACAGCACTAAAGCAAGTGGAATATTTTTTATTGTGGCATAACGTTTTCGAACCATATGCAGTTCCTCATCAGTGCCCCACATACAAAATAGAACATTAACTGAATATCAGAATATTAGAACAAACATTATAACAAAAATTTTTAAACATTCAAACAAATTAACAAAATAGATTTCTATTTCTATTTTGTTAATTTGTTCGAATGTTTAAAAATTTTTGTTATAATGTTTGTTCTAATATTCTGATATTCAGTTAATGTTCTATTTTGTATGTGGGGCACTGATGAGGAACCGCATATGGTTCGAAAACGTTATGCCACAATAAAAAATATTCCACTTGCTTTAGTGCTGTATAGGACTGATTATTGCTAAAAGTAAGCAAGTTGCTTTAATATTTATTTATTTTTGAAAATAAATTTTTAAAAATATTTTTATCATGGCTAAAAGCTTCAAATTTGTTGCAGTCATTTCTGTTATTAACGTAATATTATTCAACGCACTTTTTAAAGAATAAGTTACATTCGATGATAAATTCAGCTAATAAATAGTGCATTTATTTTTACTTGTTAGCATTAAAAACCGATTGCATTATATAGAGAGAACAATTATAATTTCAAAATGCAAAAACTTTATTTATGCTTTAAACTTTTTCATAAATGTATCTGTAAAGTTAAAAAGTGGAGATCTGCACGCACAAATTTTTTTGTCAAAATCGACGAGTCACGACCCGTGGAGTCTCCTTGTAAGATAAATATACAGTAGAGTCTCCCTAATCCGACACATATGGTTCTGGGGCTTGTCAGATTTCAGAGATTTGTCGGATTATTGGATGTTCAATGAAAAAATGGAAATTACACATAGGAATATACTCCATTTATTAAGACTTTTCTGTCACTGCTCTTGCTGTTCAAATCTTTCACAAACCTCTCAATTTTATCCCAATTTTTTTTAATATCATAAATATAGACTCATCCAATACCATAAAATGAAACCAAATCACCAAACTTTTCTTCCAAGTCAAGTTTCTTAATTATTTCTGTCTTTTCAACCACAGTCAATGTCTTGTGTTTTTGTTTTTCACTTTTTCCGATTTGTGGCATTATACAGTGAAACCCCGCTCGTGTGTTCCTGTATTGTACGACTTTCCCGCTTTAAACGTCTATTTTCGGAAGTCCGAGCATATTCTTATACATGCAATGTAAAACTTTCCCTTTTCCTACGTTTTAATTATATAACGTTTTTATTATGACGTCATCAGAGTTCTTTTTTCCCGCTTCTTACATTCGAAAAATTTTACGGAAAATGTCATTCCAATTTGTTTTACATTTGTTTTGTAGTTAAAAATAATTCCATTTTTGGTTTTTCACTTTTGTTTTGTAGTTAAAAATTAATTATAACAGTATTTGAAATAGAACTGTAAATTTACTTTTGACAGCAATATGAGAAAACTTAACTTGTGATTTCGGAGATAGCCTAATGACAATTGTATTTAAAATTTCATCATCCATTAAAATAATAAAATTAAAAATGTATACTGTAATTATGAATGCCATCTGGTTAGTTTCGATGTTGTAAAAAAAGAAATTCGGTTTTGTGAATGATTGAAAGAACAGTATTCTTACTAAACTGTACTATACGATGTGAAACCGCAACTTACAGTATTCCCACGCATCTGTTTAACATTTATTCTGACTCTCCCTTTCCTGTTTGGACTAATCCACAAGCAAATTTTAGCAATCAACGGTTCAGTACATTCATTTGAGTTGTTCTCTCTTACGTGTACGACTGACTTACTTATTGGTAAAAAATGAGTTTTAAGAAAAGAAATTTTTATTCATTGGCAGAAAAAACATCAATATTGGAGGAAGCAGAAAATTTTAAAGGAACAAAACTTGAGTGACTAACTGAAAACTTTTAAAGGAACAAAAAGTGTGGAATCGCTACTTCTACGGTTGAACCACCTATGATTGATATAGGTGACGAAATAGATGTTGAAACTGAGAATTATGATTTTGACTTCGATAATTTCGTGGGTTGCGATTCAGATGTTCTGACTTCAGAAACTCAAACAATTGATGACCTTATTAATGAAGATCGTAAATCTGAAGAAGAAATTGAAGAAAGTGACGAAGACACAGAAATACCTACCTTCATTTCAGCTTTAACTGGGCTAAGAACAGTGAGAAAATATTTACAGGCCTTTGAGAATGAAGAAAAAAATTTAAATTATTTGTCTATAATTGAAGCTGACTTATTTAAATTACACAAAGAAAAAGTAAAACAAGGAAAAATAACAAATTTTTTTTCGAAAATGTAGATAGCGTATGTAAATAAAGTTAGAATCATAAAAGTTTTTACAGTACATTGTAAGTTTTTTTTACTACGTTATTTACATTAAATAAATATTTATTCTCGTATAAATATTGTCAAGTTGGTATGAAATTTAAGTTAATGATGATCGATTTATTAAGTATAGCGTACTTTTAATTTTTAAATTACTGTATTCACTCAAAATTATTCGCTATTTAAAAATACTCCGTGCTTCTCGATATATAACGTGCACTATTATTTATCTGACGTAAAGTTTAAACAATTCAATGTTATTTTTGCATTCTATTACAGTATTTAATAATGTACAGTATTTTTTGTAACATTTCAACGAACTTTTTTTTATTATGACGTCATCAGAGTTTCCTGGCTCGTTCGACTTTTCGGGCCGGACCCCGAAAAGTTTCAAAATCGGGGTTTCACTGTATAAAACTAAATAACAAACACTGATACAGTAAAAACACTATTTATAGTAATCAATGTACTGAACTTAAATATTAGTTTGACTATAAGCCTGAGCAATGAACAAATAATGGTTGATAATTTGTTTATGTCAGTCTCTCTTTCTTGCACATCTACAAGTTGTGACATGAAAATTTCACATGGGCAGCATGACAGTTCATAGAGTGTTGAACTACTGGAAGTGTCAGACTACAGAGACTCAACTGTATTTAAATTTTATTTTGCTTAATACTTCAGTTCTTATTTAATGTTTCCTCAGTTAATGTTGTTTTATTCTTATGTTGCAAACAAAACTAAATTAATTAATTAAAAATTAAAACTTTTAAGGTAGTATAATTGAATAAAATTTTGTTTTCTTATATTTTCCCTTCATAAGAAACAAAAAATGAGTTGGAAACTTATAATAGGTATAGAAAACCAAGTAATCATATTTTATATGAGTGCATATAAAGTATAGTTATCTGGTTTATATAATAATGTCAACAAATTACCTTCTCCACAATTTTCATGCATGAACATGCTGAAAGGATCTCCTTCCAGATCTGGAAAGAGTTTTAATTGTATCATAAGTCCTGTACTTTTTGATAATTAACACAATGGTTGAAATTGGAATTATCATTTGTTTGGATCTTCTTGTAGCCATTTTCAGCATTATGAAGGTTGACAGTTTTGTTCCTGAGATCTTTGCCCATACTGACTGTTACTGTGCATTAAATACAGAAATAATACAGTCAGTTTTATACCTTTCTGTTAATTTTAGAATCTTCTAGAGAGCTTTTATTATACTAGTTACATGAAAATATACAAAGTTTTTGTACTCTGTGGATGATACTATTTTTAATTGAAAGAAGTGTGAATACTTTTGATTTAAATATCTTCAGCATCAAGAATAGAATACTATTTTTTATGCTGAAGATGGTTGTTTATCAACTGATAACATTTCATTAATTTTACTTATAATTTATCAACTGCTGTTATTTCCAAGTATTATGCTTATTCCTATTATAAGCAATTAGTTAAATAGTAGTATACTTTTTATTTTGTGCATTATTATTTGTTTGATGATATTTTCTGCAAATTAAAATGGATTATTTTGAAATAATGCTTTATTTATTTCCCATTCTGAAGAGAAAACTTTGGTGTAGGATAAATTTTTGTTAAGTTATTTGTTTTTCATTTTATTCAAAAAGCTACAAATGCTTTGAATAGGATGTGTAAACTTTTGAGGAAAACTGTATAAAATCATATATATATATATGTATGGGAAATAATCACAGATATATATATATATCTGTGATTATTTCCCATATGCAAGTAGTCTTGTAATACATGACAAATGTCATTTAGTGATTTGAAGTTTGAAAACCATTCTCTGGTAAAACTTATAAAAGCAATACTAAATATTAATAAATTTAAAGATAATCACGAAAATTTTTTAAAATATTTATTTTTATTTATTTATGAAATTGAATTTCAATAATATTTATTTACAATTTTCAATTTTTAACTAAATTCAAGTGGGAAATTTCATATGCGAATTCAACTGTTATTTATTTCACATATTTGCTCTTTCTTTAGGAATGCTTGAATATTATTAATTTGTTTATATATTCAAGTTGCATTATATTTTCAAGTGCATATTTTAACTGTAAGTTAGTAATTCAAAAATTTGCAATCTTGAACAAATTTTTAAATTATTAGTTTATACTTGTACATAAAACAAAAGAATGCAGAGAAGTACATTTTATTTTTCTTTGTATATATTATTATTGAATATGATAATTTTTTATTTATTTTAAACAAATAATAATTTATTGATGTGAATGATTTTATTCAAGATTTTTGATATATTTTCATTGTTTGATAGAAATAAATTTATACTGTAATTTTAATGAATGAAATAAAAAGCAATAATGTGCAATGAAATAAAATCATATAAATTTATTCTTTAGTTTATTAGATTCAGAACCATCACCAGTTAGTAAAGAATCCTCTCCAACTCATGCTCATACTCGAACTGCTTCATTAGATATGTCAGATCTTCCTAATATTACCATAAATGAAAAAACAAGTGTTCATAGGTAATGTATGATTTAAATTATTTGAAAATTTTTTAAAAAATTTTAATATATTATTATGTTAGCTTATAATTTTTATTAAAATTCATTTTACTAGCATAATTGTGAACAAACTAATGTTTTGCAGCTTATAACACTAATTAAGAATCAAGCATTGTAAGGAGTAATACAATAATATATTATTAATTGATAATTTATTTAATTAAATTTCAGTTAAATCTATTACAATCTTCATTTTTCAATAAATTGCAATGAAAAATTTCATATTCGAATTATAATTGTTAATTTTTTTTCATATATTATTTGCTTTTTCTTTAAGAATGCTTAAATATTATTCAAGCGTTCTTCTAAAAAAATTATACCAAAAGTTGTAAGTATGTAAAGTTTTGATATAAATAATTATACTAAAAGAAAAAGCTCACACATTGAAATTATCAATATATTTTTAATGTTCTGCAAAATTGCCTTCCCAATCTATGAATTTTGCCATCATTCTGGAAGTTTGAGAATTTTCTTGTAAAGAAGATTCATTCCAATCATCTATAGACAACAATGCATGAACAGCAATGAAATAAGAAGTATATAAATTTATTTTTTTAGTTTATTAGATTCAGAACTATCATTAATTAGTAAAGAATCTTCAATTGCTGCATTAATAACTTTGATTAACAACTAATTATTTTGAAAGCATGTTTTTACTTCTAGTTCTTTCAGAACAGGTTTAGATTGTAAGGAAATGACAAAGAAACTACCTATCATTCTTCTGAATATCTTCATAGTCAAACATTTCTGATCTTACAACAGTGATCAAGAAGTAGGCACAAGTTATATGTGAACCCAATGCCACTTACCCACATGTAAAGTAGCTTGGCTGCAATTTTCCAGAAAAGGAGTGGCTGCTGTAAAACAATAAAAGTGCTATGCCTCTTTAAATGGTCTGAGAATGTTAACCTTTTGTTTTTTGTGATTTTCTCCTAAATTTTGATAAAATTAAAACAAAAAAATGAACAATTATGATAAATATTAGTTTATTTTAGCATAATTAACCATTATTTTCTTATTATATATAATATTTTTTAATTTTCAGAATTTTATAACTTATTATAAGAAAATTTGATTTTTTTTCAAAAATTTCCAAAACTGCATTTATTGTGAGTCCCTTAATCAAAATAGGTTTGACCGGTTAGATTATAAAATCAATAGAATGGAATAAAAAAATCCAAATTAGTTAAATCAAATTGATTTTTTCATTTAAAGTCATTCAAATATAAATAATGTTTGTTTACATTTAATTTAAATAAATATTTTAATAACTGAAAAATTTAGGACCCACCATCAGAGAGGCATATTTTCACTGATTACACACAAAATACCAATTTACAAAAGCTTAATTAATAAAATCAGGATTGAATTTTTTTAACTTGATTTTTATTGTTTTTTATCATTTTTGGTTCCATAGCCTTATGGTTTATCAATAGCAAAGGCACTCAATGGGTTAAAGATGATTATGATAACAATAGTTTAATTTTTTAATATTCTAAAATAAAGGACATATTCAAAAAGTTAGGCAGTTGGTTCTTTCTAAGCCCATTTGCTTTACCTTAATATATCACACCAAAAATACAATAGACTCTCTCTTATCCAGTCCTAGGATTGACTTTAGGCCAGACAAAATGAATGGCCAGTTAATCTGAAAATATATGCAAAATGCCATTTATAAGTTGTAAATTAAATTAAAAAAATATATATCTTGTACAGTATATAAAAATTTATTAAATCAAATTGGTAACCTTCATTTGTCTTTTTGATTTAAATTTATTTTTTGAAGCAAAATCCTACCATTTTTCATAAGAATTATATCATTGGCAGATGAATTACTGTATATACTCGAATATAAGCCGATCCCGACTTCAGAGTTTGAAAATCGGTAAAAATGCATAATCCGTGTATAAGCCTATTCCCAGACTTTAGCACTTAAAATTCGATAAAAATTTGAAAACGATAAATTACATGATCTTTGATTTTTAGTTACTGATCAATATTAATGCCATTTGCCAAAATAAATATTTTATTGAAACTTTAAATATATACATATAAAATAAATTATTATAATATAGACACCAATATATCAATTTAAAAGGTAAAATTTTACTTTACCCAAAGTGATCGAGCATGTCACGCTGCCGACTCCAATCTGCGTTTGTATAAGTGCATCAGATAGGCGATGCCGCACTGATGTGCAGTGACGCAGAAATTCTCGACAATAATTCAGCTAAAGTGATTCAACGCAGCGCGCCTACATAAGATTCTTGGATTATTGTCGAGAATTTCTGCATCGCTGCACATTAGGCAGTGCGACGTTGCCTATCTGGTGCACTTATATAAATGCAGGTTGGATTTGGCAGCATGATGCGCTCTATCGCAACAGGTAAAGTAAAATTTTACTCCAAAGCGAGATTGATGTCAGTGTATGACATTATCATTAGGATGACGTAGTTTCAGAAAATATCAAGTTAACGAATAATAATAAATTTTTATAATTTACGTAAAAATATTTTCTTTTTATTGTTGTTATTGAATAACTGTTTTCTAAAAGAAATTCATATTATCACAATAAAAATTCCATTAGAATACTTCTATGTCATGGCTCCCAAGAGACCGTTCAAAGTTTTGTTTTCCCTATAGTTGAGTTGAGTTCATATTCAAATAAAATTTTTAAATATTACAGAATTCTTCACGTTTTACTGTTATAGTATAAATTAATTGCCAATATCCATTATTTTGAAATTAATTACAAATTTATAAAATATAATATAAAATTCACTTCTGTTTTATGAAATAAATCCTCTTGATTTTTAAAAATTAAAGCCAATAATTTTTTTCAATCAAAAAGTAATCAGACTAGTTTATCTAAAACAAACATATTGAAAACATCATAAAATCTGATCATTTATAATGATCTAAATTTGATTTCACTGCATTTTGGCCAATAACTGGAGCTCTCAACCATTACTACCACACTGAATATAATATACTAAATAAACATTAGAATACATTCATACAAAAGAATTTTTTAAAATATTTCAAACAGTATATCATAACTAGTAAAATAAACTCTGCTAAATTATATACAATAAATTCATTCATTGAATTGCTTGAGGGTTAACAAATATTTTCGATTGCAATCGAACTATTAACCCTCAGGCAATTCAAGCAATGAGTGGCTGACTCTTAAAGTTAAAATCTAAAGAAAAATATTAAATTTTTTTCAAACAATAAAAATTCTAATTTTTTCATGTCAAAAAAAAAATTCAAGCAATGAGTGGCAGACTCTTAAAGTTAAAATCTAACGAAAAATATTAAATTTTTTTCAAACAATAAAAATTCTAATTTTTTCATGTCAAAAAAAAATTTTTTTACTGCTTTATCTGTCTTATTTTCTCATATGAGAAGTGGAAACACACTCAGCAATATAAGCTGAAAAGAGTGTACCATATAGTAAAAATATCATACAAGTTTACCTTCTAAATTGTCATAATAAACAAAAATCTATCAGGAGACAAAATTTTATAAGCCAATTTTTGGTAAATTAAAACACATAGCTGCCACCTACAGTGTAGATGGTCTATATCAGGGCTGTCCAATTATAATGAACCTGAGGGCCATAGTTGTGTTTACTAGAGATATGAAAGGCCGCAGTTACAAAAAAGGGGAGGGGCTTTGATACTTGATACGTTATTGTCTCAACAAGGAATGCATAAATATAACGCTTTTAGGAAACCAATTTTATTTCCAGATTAACAAACCTTATTACAAAATTATATTTACCTCTCCAAGACAGTTTCCGAATCGATTCTTAACTATTTTTATGTTAGAAAATGCGCCTTCACACAAATAAGTACAGTACTACCAAACGTTGATATTACTTTCCGACCAAAATCACAAAAGTTAGGTACTACCAAACATTGATATTACTTTCCGAACAAAATCACAAAAGTTAGGAAAACCGTTCGTTAAACAAAGCAGTTTATCAATGTAATTTGTTATGAAAAAGTCATTTTCTCACCGCTACTAATACACTCGATTTTCATTTTTTATTTTACGTTTCTTCTCACGAATTCATAATAAAATAAAAATCATATATAATAAAAGAATAAGCGTGTGGTGTCCATGTTTCTGCGCATGTGCGAACTCCCTCATTCCTGTTTAGTTATCCACAGAATATGTAAAAGAAAAATCTCCAAGGCAGGTTTCGAATTGATTCTTAACAATTTTCATGTTAGAAAATGCACCTTCACACAAATAGCCTAAGTAATACCAAATATTCACATTATTTTCCGATCAAAATCACAAAAGTTAGGAAAACGTTCGTTAAACCAAGCAGTTAATCCATGTAATTTGTTATGAAAAGTCATTTTCTCACCGCTACTAATACACTCGATTTTCATTTTTTACTTTACGTTTTTTCTCACGAATTCATAATAAAATAAAAATCATATATATTAAAGGAATAAGCGTGTGGTGTCCATGTTTCTGCGCATGTGCGAACTCCCCTGCCAGAAGTGTCGCCGTTACTATTTTATCTCGCTTCGAATCTTTAATCGCGTCATTTAGAAAACTAAATCCCAATCTCATTATAAATTTTGCTTTAATTTATCATAGTTTACTTCCTATTTATGTTTGTATACTTCTTTTTGTTATTTGACTTCAATTTCTGTCTTTTTCGATCGAAAAATGTTGACTGTTCCCTGGCTCGAGAGTTCAATTTGCCTTCGGCGTGTCGAGGCTACATAAATGTTATACAGTAAAACCTCGATTTTACGGACTTCGGATTTTACGGACACCATCCCAAAAAATTATTGTGTGTATTAATATATAATTAGCAGACTTTAAAAATATGAAGATTATTCTTTTTTGCCTGTTAGAGAATGCTATAATAGCTGATTAAAAATGATGAAAGTTTATTCGGAAATTTCATATTATTTTTATAATTTATTTTAGCAAATTATTTTTTTTACAATAAAATATGCATATTATTAATAGATTGCTAGCATAGTTTAGCCTTTAATCAATTAATAGTAATAGTTGTATGTCATGCAAATATATATATATATTACTGTTTTTGCTGATGGCAAGGCAGCTAGTAAATTTTATTTTATAATGTTCTCCTTTTTATATCATTTAAATTATTAAGTTTTCAATAAAATATTTTTATTTTTGAAAATTAAATTCACTGTTATAATAGTCAAAATTATATTTTCAGAGAATTGTCCCTTGATAGTGTGTTTACATCTAGTTTGAGTGCTGAACTTTGTCCTAGTGAAACTCCTACACCACCTTCACAAGGTACTGATGTAGGTATTACAAATGTCTCAAAATCAGATTCTACATCACCTTCTGTAGAAAATGCACCTCCCAAATCTTTGAGTAGTTCTTCAGAAGCTGGTACTGAACAAGATTTTCTTAATGATGATTGTTCAAAGTAAGAATGATAATTTTATTATTAATACATTAAAATATTAAATTTTTCTTTTGGTTCATTTGCATTGTTCCATAATTGTAGGCAATTGTTTATGAATTAATAGTTAAATATTAAAAAATTCATTATTTTCATTCTATAATAAACTGTATTTAAAATGATCTTTCTGTAAAGTATATATCATGAACCTTAATTACAGTTAGCATTATTATATTGTCAAATTTTTAAAAATCAAACAATGTATTATATTTTTCACATTAATACATTGTAAAAAAAATATTTTACTTAGTAATTCCATAGTCATAAAATATGGATTATCTTCTATATCTATACATATTATAAATCTGAAATGCCTGAGCGCATGTGTACACTTATGTGTACACGAGAATGGCTGAATGGATTTTTATGAAACAACTTTTGTCCGTTAGGGGATTTAGGCAGGGATGCCTTAAGATAGGTATTGATTATTAGAAATTTGTTTTTTTAATTATAATTGGCGTAAATTACTAGATAAAGATCAAAGATGGAAGATCAACGTTATTTGAACCACCTCATTGGGTTACAGTGACCACGTGACATGTTAGCTGACCGATATCATTAGATTACTAAGATCGTCTGCTTAGTAACTGAGCAGTCTCATTGGATCATAATGGACATGTGATTCTTGAACGTGACCATTATAACCCAATGAGACTGCTTTTAATGGCGGATATCGAGTATTGAACTGTATATTATTTCGTTAAATTATTGAACTTAAGCTTTCATATTAAAAGGTTTTTAAGGTATTTTTTAAATATTTTTCTAATTTTCTATTGATTATAGCTTACATTACTTTATTTAGCCTAATATACTTAAGTTAAACTTTGATTAGGCTTAGTGACCACGTGGTACTTATGTTAAACTTTGGTTAGGCTTAACGATCACGTATTATTCGCAGATATGATTATTAGAGATATCTAATCTATATTATATTATATATAATATATATAAATCTAAATACCTGTGCCTGTATGTTCAATTATAAGGCAAGATAACGGGCATTAGGAAATTCAGTCTAAGATTGTCACTATCATTACCACGTGTAGAGAAACGAACCGTCATTGCCATAGCAACGCAACAATTTGACTTACAATAATACAATTTTATAAAAATTATTGAATTATTTATGCTGCTACTGATTTATTATTTAATCTATTACCTTTTTTTAATCAATGATTATTTTATTTCGTGATTTTCATTATTGTAAGTTTTTATTAAGTAGAATAATCTGCATTTGAGATTAATTCACGTATTTTTCGATGCTCTTGGTTCGAGACTATAACTGTTATTTCTAATGCCCCTTAAGATTGTCACTATCATTACCACGTGTAGAGAAACGAAACCGTCATTGCCATAGCAACGCAACAATTTAACTTACAACAACAGAATTTTATAAAAATTATCGAATTATTTATGCTACTACTGATTTATTATTTAATCTATCATCTTTTTCAATCACTGATTATTTTATTTTTTCATGTAAGTTTTTATTATGAAGAAGAATCTGTATTTGAGACTAATTCACGTATTTCTTGATATTCTTGGTTCGAGATTATAACTGTTGTTTCACGTGTTTTGATATAACGTTTTTGTATATCGTACAGTTGTATAAATTTCATAATGCTACGAAAAAGAAAGAACACTTTAGGTGAATTAACTCCCGGTGCTAAACGAATGCGTTTAACTCGGGAAAATGAAACATTAGAAGATCGAGCAAATCGACAGAATTCTAATAGAGAAAGAAAGATAAAGAAGTGAACATTCGAAAAGACACATATTTCAAATAGAAAACGTATCTGTACGGGAAAGATTTTCAGAATACATTGAAGAAAATCCTGACGATCATCTAAAAGGTTATAATTTAAGAGAAAGAGAAACTTAAGTAACACACCATGAATTGCCCGAGCAACGCCGGGCACGGGTATGCTAGTATATAATAAATCTGAAATGCCTGAGAGCACGTGTACGCTTATAACTCGAGAACGACTGAATGGATTTTTATGAAATAACTTTTGTTTGTTAGGGGATTTAGGCATGAAGACCCACAGACAGGTATTGATTATTAGAAATTGATTTTATATATTTTGAAATCTATTGATATTCATTTTTGACAATAAATATCAATAGATGGCGCTAAGTGTCAAAGTAAGGGGCAACAGATAACTTACCTGCATTACTATTATTGGATTTTTACAGAATTACTTAGCTAAAACAATTATTACTGATTATGATACAGGATACTGTTCAGTATCAATTTATGTTCAATCAGTAACTTTATATCATACCTTTTCATTGGATATTTTATTTTAAAGGAAATTTTATGTTGAATTTGCAGGTAAGTTAAGCCTGTTCTATATCCATAATTACGATAGTGATATATTACATATCTAAAATGAAATTTGTTTATATTTTATCACACAAAGAAATTACAACTATTCATCAAACTACTATATGTTTATCCAATATTATGTAATAATAATAAGTAATATTTAAAATCACACAAAAACCTGTAATATATACAAATCTTTTATTTGTTGCAATTTTAAATGAAATTAAGCCATGTTGCATTATTTCAAACGTATTTTGAGTCTCTTCCCCTTCGAAATTTTTCGTCGCATTATGCATGATTATTATAACATGGTTTTCAAAGCTGATCGGAGAAACAATTTGGATTGGCCAGACCTATTTGTAAATACTAATTGTTTTTCCCATGGCCAATTGTATGTGCCTTTTCAAGAGTCGAAGAAGCAAAAAAGTTTGAAACATTAGAAGATCGAACAAATCAACAGAATTCTAATAGAGAAAAAAAGATAAAGAAGTGACATTTGAAAAGACACATGTTTCAAATAGAAAACATATCTATACGGGAAAGATTTTCAGAATATATTGAAGAAAATCCTGAAGGTCATCTAAAAGATTATAATTTAAGAGAAAGAGAAACTTCAGTACAACACCATGAACTGCCCGAGCAATGCCGGGCATGGGTCTGCTAGTTTATAATAAATAATTTACAATTTATGATTATATAATCTAATTATTAACTATATTCAACATCTGTATTAATATATAACAACAATACTATGCCTGTATCCTTGTAATAGGCTGGACAATATTTAAAGATTGAAGAAAGAAGAGAAAAACAAGAGGAAAAAACTCAAATACCATCATTCAGATGGCACCAAGCATCCCTATCTCTACACATTTTACGAGCTTTCTCTACAGTCATTCTTTTTTCATACATGTCCACCTCTTATAAACACACTGAAACCATTATTTCCTCACATTTTTAGAGTTATAACTAGCACTAATTGAGCAGACAAATATTTTTATACAAACATTTTATTTTTGAATAATGTTTTTGATTTGTTTTGGATTTCTCTTTAATACAATAAGAAGACTATTCTACTTTTAAAAAAAATAACATGAACATTATTCTAAAACAAAACCATTTGAAAAGCAAAAAAACAAAATGGAATTACAAAATTTGTGATATGTGTTGCCATAGTTATATAAAATGAGAATCAGTTGCCAGAGCTTGTACAGGTTTTAAACTTTTATGCATATATTTTTATAAATTAAAAATAACTTAAATGCAACTAATTAATTAAACATAAATGCATGAGTAAATTAAAAATACAAAACATATTTAAACATATATATAATTAATATTACAAAAGCTCTAATATTATATTGTCCTCTTCATTGATATGGAAAGCAGTTTAGTATATATATTTACGTTTATAAGTTCTTGCTTATTGCAAAGTTCCAGAATAATCTTATAGGAATATTTAGTGTATATTCTTATAAGTTATAGAGATTTGCAAATAGAAATTTTATTTTTTAATTTTATAAACAAATGCAAATGTTAAGTTCTATTTAAAATATTAAGTTTAAATTTATTTTTCTTATTTATTATACTAAATTTTTCAGTAATTTATTTCAAAAATTATTGAAGGAGTTTAGAGATTAAATTTTCTAGTTTAATTTTGATAAATCTCCAAACAGTTAATTATTATATATCTTGAATACATTATATCAATTTTATATTGCATATAAAAAGTATCAATAAAAGAGAATATTATATATAATCAAAATTTATGAAATAGGAAAAGTCATATTATTATAATTTTTTTAATTTATTATCCAAGTAAATGTTTTCATTATTAATATTATTTATGAATAATAGTAATATTTCTAAAATAAATATGATTTTTGATTTATATAAATAATTATATATTTAGCAAAATGATAAATGATTTGAAAAGAACTGGTCATGCTACACCTGGTGGAACAAGTAGTGGAATGAGTTCATCTAAACAACCTGTGGCAGAGCCAAATATTGATTTTGAATTAGATGTTAAAGTATTCTTTAATAGTGGAAAATGTGTATTACATACAAAAGATTCATTTAAAGAATTACAGGATGATCAAGGATCAAAAAAGTATTTTTTAATATATTTTTATACATTTTTTTGAAATAATAGATTATACTTATATCAATAAATAATAATTTATGATTTTTTTCAACTGCTATAAAAAAGATCAATGAAAAAAGAAAGAAGCTTTTCTGGTGGAATGGTAGATCTATCATCCCCTAGTCATAACAAAAAAAAGCACAGTTCAGGAATGAAAAATAATGCTTCATCTTCCCGATTAAGATACATACAAATGCCAGTAGCAGGACAAATAGCTGATTTCACTATATTTTTAATTCCTGGTTTAGATGTAAAGGTAAAATATATATAGTATAAAGGAATATTTATTGCAAAAATAAAAAAATATTTCATGAAATAAATTATTTTAAAATATAAATATTCTTGATAGGTACATTACAATTCTAAAACAATTATTGGAGATAGTCCTGTAATTAATGCAACAACTTGTAAGGTTTCTGGTGAATCAGAAACAGAACAAAATGAAAATATACAGAAATCTACTTTATTTCCCTTTGAACAAGGAAGTAGTTCTGTTTTTAAGAAAGGTGGAGTAAAGAAAGCAAGTTTATTTGCTTGGATGACATTGCAAAGCATTCCTGAAGTAAGTTATATAAAAAGAATATTCAATATAAGTTATTAATATTAAATAAAATAATATTTTTTTTAATTACTTTGAGTGTTAATATAAAATTTAATCAAAGTAATACCTGAATTAAAATTTTTCTTTTGCTCATGTTTGGATGTAATTAGCTTTTTAAGAATTGCAATTTGATTTGGAAGAAGTCATCATGATTGAATAAATACAGGAAAACTTAATATGTGATATAAAATTTTTTGTATTTATATTGAGTTTTCTTGTATTTATTATATATTGCATTTTCTTATATTTAAGAATATAAAAAATTTGTGAAATTCCTAAACTAAACATTGTTTTAATGTTAATAAGCATTATTGTAACAATAATAAAGTAAGAAAGTTTGGCTGGTAATTAAAGTAAAATTACTTGTTTAATTACTAACCAAAAGTTCAAAAAATTAACAATAAATTTATTAAATTGCAATCCAAATAACAAAAAAACTTACTACTAAATTAATTAAATTATTAAGCCTTCACTCATACTTCAAGATTATACTTAATTGATTGATTGACATTCACAATATCACTAAGTCAAAAGCATCACTTCAGTTCCACCACCTTACCTTACACTCATCATGGTCAAAACTCCCCTTATAAGCGACTTACCGATGGGACATAGTATGGGACATCACATCCTTCCCTTCTTAAGATTTTTTAAAAATTTCATCAAATGATTTTTCTACTTGCTGATTTTCTATTTTATCTAGGAGAAAATTATGAAATGTGGTTACAGAAAGACTTTTAAAGTTTTTAAACAGGAAATTATTCTAATTATTTCTTCATGTGAAAGAACTATAACTGCCTTATTCGTGACATCACTATCAACTTGAAGTGAGATGAGTATAATCAATATGATGCTGGGATATTATAAGTTTCTAATTCTATCCTTAGTTTGGACCAGATTTTCCTATAAAAATTAATTAATTAATCAAAAAATTTTATAATTGTAATTATGGCTACTATCAACTATCATTTGATAATAGTTGGTAATATATTTAAAATTATTCAAAAAATTATTTGCAATGTTGATTCTTTGCTGATATATGTTTTTATTAATCTGCTCTTACTCTATGTATTTGTTATGATCTATACTTCCACTTCAAAATATAAGTGTAACTAATCTAGTCAGATTCACACAATAATATCAATAGTTTTAAAGCTTGTTTTTCATTCCGTTCATTTCATGTCAACATCAGTTTAAATATAAGTTTTTTATAACTTCATATAGACTTTCATTTACAAGCCATATATAATTATCTTAGTATTTTATGACTTCTTCTTTACAATTTATTATATACAGTGGATGATCAGTTAACAAACAGTTTGGATTACGAACAAATTGAATAACAAACACTTTTGCAATTTTTATGTTCAGACAACAAACATATTCAAATAACAAACACCTCACAGAACAAACTGTGGGATCCACGGACTGATGGAATGACAGGCTGACTGGATGATCGCATGGTAAAGCTTTGGCTTACCATCCTGGATGATCCAGATTCTAATCCAGGTCCTACTGACAATCCAGATCGCATGGTAAAGCTTTGGCTTACCATCCTGGATGATCCAGATTCTAATCCAGGTCCTGCACCTCCAATTTTTCAGGAAGGGTCCAGGCCCAGCTTGTTGAACCCCATCTTTCAGTCATCTGGATGACCCTATTATGGGTGTTGCCCAGCCTGCGATGGGCTCTATAAGTGGGCATCACCAGATAAAAATATTCCATGAGAATATTGTGGCTTAAATAACCTAATGAAATGATAGTCTTAGACCTTGCACATTTGTGGACTTATGGGTAAGGATGGGAAAACAGTAGCTTTTTCCAATTAAAATGAACTCAGAGATAACTTAAAACAAATCAAAGATTTATTAAAAAAGGAAAAAAAAAGATTTTACAATTTTTTTGTGTTAGAAGGCACCCATACCAGGTTGAGGTCAATAGGCTTGGGAATCTTTATAGTGACAATGCTATTAATCACTTCTGAAAAATCCTGAAGAAGAAAGAAAAGCAATTGACATTGGACAGATTCTTTAATATCCCACAAATATAAAATAAACATGAGAGATGAAAATGCAAGACTGCATATATATATTATTATTATTACATGTAAATAAACATAAATAAAAAATTATATAATTTCTTACTATTTATTTTTTTGGCGTTTCCAGAACAAATTAATCAAATTCCTATAAAAATTTATGGTAAATCAATGATCAGTTAACAAACAATTCAGCTAGCAAACATCATCTTTGAACAGATTATGATCATTCACTGATCACCCACTGTATTTCCATTCATAATTCATCAAAATGAAATTAATTTTTAACTCAATTAAAAGATCTCAATTTTGATCAGTGATTTTATTATGCAGATTAAATAACATCATTTTACAAGAAAATTTTGCCAGAAGAAAATAATATTTTCATCCATAATTTGTTTTTCTAAAATGGGGCCTTCAGGAAAGAAAAGTAATTTTACCCAAAATAAATAAGATAAAAGAAATAGGTTTAATGTTGAAAGTATCAGTTTTAAATCTAATTTTTTCAAAAATCTTTTTAAGAATATTCACAATTCATTCTAAAACTTAAATATAAGGGAAATATTATGGTGTGAAATTGGATATTGAATTTGATTTTGTTTTGATACCTAAACAGCAAGAATGCAAATAAAAATATTAATAGGACCATTGATACTAATAAGATGAAAATAAATGCAAAAGAAAAATTTCAAAATTCATAAATATGGATTAACTTTGCACCAATAATTTTTATATGCTATCAGAAAAAAATTTTTGATACAGCTCATACAATTTATCTTTACTTCTTAGTCACTATCAAATAATTTTATATACAGAACTATGACAAATTTGCAATGTTATGCCACTTTATCAGTAATTATCAAAACTTGGGACATGAATCATTTAGTGTTCTTTTCTATTGTGGATATGGGGAGTTATCTAAATTGATATTTCACTAATAATCATTTTTCAAAATAGAAATCTATTTATAAATACATTACATTAAAACAAAAAAAATTACGTTTGCTATGTCTATTGAAAATATATTATGTTTAAAGACTTAAATGGAATTCAGATCTTTTTAGCCTAAAAAAATTGAATTGCTGTTTTCAATGCATTTAGAAAGAAAATCTGTTTCATAATAATATAGTGTGTCTATGCCTAAGGTTGCATATGCAATTAACAATGTAGCCAACATAAAGAATAAAAAATTTTAACTTTTTTTCATTTTTTTAAAATTATTAAAACAAAAGAAACTTTTTAATTTATTCTTATATAACAAATTTCTCATTTTATTTATTAAGCAAATTAATTAAAGTTTGATTTTAAAGAATTTTATACCTTTGATAATAAATTGATCAAAATAATTATGTATTAATTCATTATCTGAATTGAATTATCTGATTAGCTAAAAATATACTTTTTGATTTATTTAAGAAATTGATTATAGTTAATTGGATTTATGTTTTAATAACTATTTAATTTTTTCACTGTATATTTGATTTTTATTTTCTATTAATTGCATTATTAAATAATTTTAGGAAACAGTTATCAGTCCACATATTTTGGATTTTCTAGAACAAGCTTTAGAACCAATACCTATACAGTTAGCAAAACAACCACCATTAGTATCTGGTAAGAAATAGAAAATAAATTATTTGTTTTAATAAAAAATATTCATATTATGTAAGATATCAAATATAAGATATTCTTTGTTTTATAAAAATAATACATTCCTTAAAAACTGAATACATTAAGTGAAGATTCATAAAAGTGTGAAATTCCAGGGCAATCCTAATTCATCTCACTCCTTTTTCATTGTATTTGATTTGCCAGAGGTTTTTTTATTATTGATAGATATATTGCTATTGAATTCTATGTCTGTTTCATTTTAAAATACAGTGATACCTCAGTTCACAAACTGTTATTATATTTTCCTACCTATGAGCTGTTTTATCTTGTGTATAATAAGCAAATGTTTCAAAATTAAATTATAATGATTAATTTTTAAGGATATAATATAAACCAATTTTTCCTTACTAATTCAGTTATGGTAATTCAAAGATAATTAAAATATTATATTATACTGTTGCTTGTACTCAGAATAAAAATTATTATAATTATAATATAAATTATATGAAATATTTTAATTTCTATATACAATATATAGCCATAAGTTTTTATGCAAGTTCAATTTTCATTGAAATCAAATTTAAACATATATACAGTACACAATATTTAGTGTACAGTTATAATTGTGTATACATATTTGCATATTTTTGTTATATGAATATTAACCCCTTGAGTGCCTTTGATATGCATTCTGACAAAGCATGCTCTGTGAGGACATAACTTTGTCATGTTAACATAGAAAAGATATGGAACAGGCAGTTGGTTGTTTAAAAAATTATTCTGCGCTAATCTAAACAAGTTTTTCAAAATTTAATTACTGTACATTGTACATTATTTTATTATTATTGAATACTGATTAAAAATTGTTTTCTCTTTTATTAAATATAATAATTATTATTATTTTTAAAATGGGCCCAGCACACTTGCTTAGAACTCCTGCCATTTCCTTCCAGGGAAATTTCTGTTCCACCTATTAAGCTCAATACTGTCTCTTATTGGCAGAAAAAGTTTATTCTGAACCAATAACTGTAAAAAAGCTAGTATTATAGCTGTTACTGTGGGAGGACAGTTGTTCTAACTTTAGAATTTTTTCTTAAAAAATGTTAAATATTTTGCAAAATAAAACACAAAACTAATAGTTTTGTGTTTTATTTTGCAAAATGTCAAGTAAACATAAATTGATGTAAAAAAATTGCTCAAAAATGATATCTAACATAAATTTAAGCATTTTTCATAAGAATATATATCAATTTTGCAAAGAAAATTTGCATAATATGACTAATTTACTAAATAAACATTTTTTCATCGAAACATGGATGGAAATACATCATTCATGGTTTATTTTATTCAGAATGGACACAGCTATCAAACTGATATAATAATTTGAGTGGGTGCCTAAAAACCTGAAAAAAATAGAATAAAATTTGATAGAATATGTGTTACGTCCAAACATCAAAATCGCACAATGACCAAAAAAACAGCCACAATGTGTTGCGGCAAGTTCCAAATTACCAAACACTGATTCTTGACATTATTTTGCTTCATGGCCATTGTGAGATAACCACAACGCGTTGTGGGCAATGCTGCCAAAATCAATACGCTGCAAAGTCACAAATTCTAACAAACATCAATAATAATAAATGAATCTAACCTAACAGTTCTAACGACTCTGCAAATCCAGAGTTTGGCCTGAGTTCAGGTCTTTTACAATGTTCTAAATTAAATATAATTAACTCCAAAACAATCTAAATCAAAACTTGATGTTTAACCAGCAAAAACAAAACAACTGGAAACTTACAACTAGATAAGATAAATTTTTTCGGAAACTGCTTAAAACTCTATTAACATAGTTCATTAAAAGTAAAGCACCAACTAGCAGTTAAAATAAACAGTCAAATTTATTAAAAACGTTTTCGGTATCCATATTATACCATCTTCAGTTATACAATTCTAAAATAGAACTACCAGGTTCTAGAACAAAATAATTATCGGTTATTTTTCAAAATAAATTAACTTAGCTGAAGAACAGTTTTTGGTTTTATAAAGGTTGCGTAAACACAAC
>AYEL01080451.1:0-32291 GCA_000484575.1 Olivierus martensii
ATGTTTTGTTTACATATGCAAATTAGGCCTAATTCTTTCGTATTTTTTTTCTTTTTTTCTTTTGGTCCTATAACTAAAATTAAAAAACGATATCAGGACAGAGTATATGGACAACAAAATATAATTTTTTCGTGCCAAAAAATTAAAAAGTAAAAAAGTTACGGCAAAATATCGAATATCAAGTATCATATTTCATAACCCTTCGGACCCCTAGGGAATGTTTATTTTTTTTTAAGAGGAGTGGATAAGGTTAACATCAAAATTGTCAAAATGAAATTTTGCAAACCAGTTTTGGCACTGGCATTCTGCTAACACATCTTCTCCCTACGCTTCATATAACTTTTTTTCTTCCTTGAACAGCATTCTTACTTTTTCGGTAATAAAAAAGTAAAACATGCCGAAAATCTCTATTTTATTTTCCACTTTTGATAGGACACAAAAAAAAAAAAAACAAATGTACAGAATCAAAAAAATTTTTTTATAAATATACCTTGAAATGTCAGCTGTCAAAATTTATAATGACAATATGGCTTAGAATGAAATTGGCGGAAAAAACACAACTAACACCATTGGTGGGAAAAAACAAAATTACTTTCCGAACAACCCAGTACATTTTTACGAACTGAATTCATAAGAGTTTAGTTAATTATTCTGAGATGTATTTATTTTAAAACAGGAAGACTAAGTAGAATACATATTTATCTGCTTTTTGTAGAAAAGATAATGTGAGCAGAAAAAATAGGTAATTTTATTACTTAAATTTAGCCTTAGCTGCCTATGCAGAATCAACCATTTTTTATGTTATTTTTAGAACTATATAGAATGGGAATAACATGATGTTCTAAAATTTCCTGCACTGAATTCCAAGAAGTCCAGATTATATAAATTAAAAAGATGTTACTACGTTAATTCATTTTCAGGATTCAAATATTAAAGAATAGCCTTTAACTTAGATGTAAATCTTAGCTGATAATCTACAAGAAAATAAACATTTTTTAAATGTTTTAATAAAATTCATGTTCTTTATTAGATATTAGAGAATAGTCTATAATATCTAACAATTTGATATTGAATGGTTGATGCCACAACAATGCATTGTGGCATCAATCATTTTGATGCCACAATGCGTTGGTGCCAGATCAAAATGATCTAAGCCAATGTTAGATTGCATTTGTATTGAAATCTTTCAAAATTTTTAAGAAAAAATTTTATTTTTGGAAAGACTTCATTTATGATGTAAAAAATAAAAACATTGTAAAATACTCATAATTGAAATCCTGTGTCCAAATGTTCAAAATGTCGCTCCTTTTTCAGGAATTAGTTGCCATCCCCAATACACCACTAAATGATCAAAATTTCGTACTACTACACCATGGAGTGTACTACTACAAACACATGCACTGATCTGTTTCAGAACAGAATGTGGTTGTTTCAAAACCTCAGAATGTGTATTAGTTTTGGCACAGTTGTCCTCATGTTGTGATTATCTCACAATGGCTGCAAAGCGAAATAATTTGGAGCATCTGTGTTTGGTCATTTGGAATTTGCCACAATGTATTGTGGCTGTTTATTTTGTCATTATGTGATTTCAGTGTTTGAGCATAATATATGCAACAAATATTCTTTAAATAAATGAATAAAAAATAATTAGTATTATTTTTTATTCATTTAGTAATGATATTAGTAAAAAGGAATGCATAAACTGTAAAAATTTCAAATTTCTTTGACAAAAAATAAGTTTGATATGATGATTTATAAATTTCTGAATATCGTTAGGCTTAACTATAGAAAGAGATTAGCACACCAATGCAGATAACATGAAACACTGTCCAGCACTCAAGAAGTTAAAGGAAAATATGTTTACATATTCTTATAAATAATAACAATCTTCTGCTAATTTTAGGATTACAATTCTGAAATTAGCAGAAGATTGCTATAATTTATAAGAATATGTATTTGTCTATTGAAGTTTATATAAATTTCTAAGTGAAAATTTAAACCAAGTCAAATTTAAAGTACATTAAGTATTATTAAATGCAAGATACAGCTGTAAATAATAATCCAATTAAAAACATCTAATAATTGAAGGAGCATGTAGAGGAAACAATTCTAAGCAAAAGTTCTTAGGATCATTTTTTGATTTGGGGCTTCATTAAAAAGACATAGCACCTGAATGTTTTGTGACATCATTTTCTCTAGGTATTAAAACGTGTAAAATGCCGAAAGTAAGCCAAGCTGCAACCATTTTTAGACCGGTTCTACTACTGAGAGTTTCATAACAGATCTATGAAATATTCTTCGGGTTGGCAATATTTATTATGCAAAGGTTACATCAGTATGGATACAATCATATAGCGCCTACATACAACTTTAAAAAAGTTGTTCGAACTGCCGATCACCACATTCAATGCAAACATATCATCATCAAACGAAACTGTGGGGGCACTCTCTCAAAATTCCCTGGCATTCTAGATACCATGTCATATGCTACACACCACACAATGTCAGATATGTCACAGAACTTTCAGGTGTTGTATTTTTTTAATGAAGCCCCAAATCAAAAAAAGACCCTAAGAACTTTTGATTATAATTGCCTTCTCTACATCTCCTTCAATTTTTCCCCAAGCTTTTGAATCAACCTATATGTAAAAACAAATAAGCTAAATATAATACTAAGAAATTAAAATACTTATTAAAATCTAACTAATCTTATTATTTTCTTAAATTCTCAACCAAGTACCCACATCTAAATTTTAACAATTATCCTAATTTCCTAGTACAATGAGTCTTCATTTAATGTTACCTCATTTAATATCATTTTGCTTCTTTAAAATGTTTAATTAAAAAATTAAAAATTTTAAGGCAGTAAAATGGAATAAAGCCATTTTCCTACATTTCCCTTCATATAAAGAAAAAAACAAACTAACTATATTTTATATGTGTACTAACTGAAGTATATAATATTATCTATGAACAATATATTAATTAAACTATACTGCACACAAAATATTCAACTGGATTAACCGAGTGCAAATATTTTGGTTTTTCATTCAAAGGATCCAGAATCAAATATGGAATCCATCCTTCAAAAAATTTATATACTAGGTAAATGAGATTTTTGATTTCAATTAACATTGCAATTTTCAGGAATCTAATCCTTACAAGGAATTGCTGGACTTGGGTAATGAATAATTGGTTAACTGCCCTCTGGATGTAATGCAGTGAAGGTAGACTTAAACAGGAGAAAGCTTGAATTTTGTAATAGACTTTTGTTTACTATTTAATGATACAACAGTAAAAATCTTAATATATTTTGTAAAGAAAAAAGGGGAAAAGAAAAAATAAGAGAAAGAAAATATTAATATGTAAATTAATATAGCTACCTTAAATACTTAAATATTAATCAAAATAGGCACTGTTGTTGGTCAGCTATCATGTGTAATAGCTGACAAACAACAGTAAGGACCAACAACCAACAAAATAATGGGAATAAATGAAATGGGACAGTGAATAAAAAAATATACATACCATTTTTTATTTTGTAACATATATTATTACTATTGTATTACATTTTTATTGCTAATATCAATTTGTATTCATAAATCATTCATGAAAATCAAAAATATTCAAGAAAATAATTTGTTTGTAATGAGGAAGGTTCTTCCTCATTTGATACTTTTTGTTTTTTGTTAAGAATCATTTAACGAAAAATTGCTTGCCTTTTCCTCTTTTGTTTAGACAGCAACTGTTGATAGCAAGACATCGCATCCATGACACTTCATCTTGCCCTTGAATATCTTCTGTATTTTCAAGATTATAATTTAGCAATATGAAAATGTAATACAAAAAAATATTTTTGCATTCTTTAAATTTGATTTGAATTTTCAGTTAGTTTTCTGATTCACTGTTTTTTTAACTTTATGTTACTGAAGAGAGCTTTTTAAAGAGCTGAAAACATTTTTATATCTATTAAATTTTTGTGTTTCCTGCATATAGTGCTGATTATTATTATTTTATGTTTTCTCTGCTATATGAATAGCAGAGAAAATAGTGAACACTTTAATATTAAGAAACAGATTAATTAGAGATATGTTAAAAATATTAAAATCTAACAAATTACTTTTCTCCAAATTGTTTAATTTCCCAAAGTTCTAAATCTTCTTCTGGAACCCAGATTTCTGCCACTGTAGGGCCTTTGCTTTGTGGTGATTCAGGCCTACGTCTCTCTCTTAAACCACTTCTTTGTGGTGCAAGTTTTTCTAAATGATTAAAATAAATTTTATTTTATATTCTAGACGAAAATTTATTAATATTAATAATAAACATTTTTACCTCTTGGTTTGCTAGGAAGATCAATTGGTACTGTTATCCTTCTAATTAAATATTCAGACCTTAAACCAAATTGTCCAGTATCTCTACGTTTAAGCAATTCAGTTGTTTGAACTTCAGTTTCTGTAGTAACTGTGTTTGTACCACTTGGAGGTGGCTTTGCTTGCATGTCATCCCAACGCAAACATGCCCATAAAACTCTTAACTGCAGAGCAGCAACATGAATAGTTGTTAATGTTTGATTTCTATGCTTCCAACATGTTTTAAACAATGGACGAGGACAAGTACCATAAGGCCAAATATACTGATTCAATTTTGCATTGTAATTGAAACCAACTACTTCTTTAATGCCAGAACGTCTTGCCAATTTTCTTAATTCATGTCTAGGTAATACTAAAATGCTTTTCCCTTTACTAATAGTTGAAAAATTATTACAAGGTGGTAATGTACCCTTAATCATTTTTTTTTGTTTTTTGACTACTTTTGTAATTTTAGCTAAATAAACTTTACCACTTGTATCAGACTTGGTTGACTTAATTTTGGTCATTTTCGATTCTGTAATAATTGCATTATCTACAGATAACTGATTATTAGAATTAGTTTCAGCATTTTGTCTTTTATCTACTATAGTAGTAGAATCAATATTTATATCATCAACTGTTTCTGAGATATCTATAGGATTTGACAAAATATTTTCTATTAACTTTTCTTGCAAGCTTGTATGATTTGTTCTATTTAAATTTTCAGTTTTATCACATGTAATATATTCTTTATTAAATATATCTGATGAATTATTATTTGCACTCAATAATACATTTTTATCACGTAATGATGTAATTGGACCTAGAGGTGGTGGTGTAGATACTATTTTAGGATCTTTACCATTCAAAACAGCATTTATCTTATTTTGTAAAGCTGTTTTTAGCAATATATTTTTACAATGGATACTATTTAATATACTGGGTTTGATTACAGGAGATGATTTTTCATTTTCAATAATTTTATCATTTTTTGTTAGAGAGACTGATAACTTATTTGAAGTTCTACAAACTGCTGAATAACATGTTTTGAACTGAAAATCTTCAGAGTTAACACTAATTTTTGATCTACAGGAAGGCGAATAACAACAATTTGATGATTTATTAAAAACTTTTTCAAAACTACCGTCATCAACAGGACTTAAAATTCCATTTTCTAATTTCTTTTCTTCTGTATTTGTTGATACCACTTTTACATTAGGACTATTTGATATTTCCTTTTTCAAAATTAATTTCACATTTCCTAAGGAATTAGTTGTAATTTCAGGTTTTACTTGAATTTTTATTACATTACTCTGAATTTTGCTACTTTGTTCTAATTTTGTATTCTCATTTACTTCTAGCTCTTTTAATTTTATCCTTCTTTCAAGAAAACTGTCAATTTTTCCAGTTTTAGCTATTTTTGGATACAGCAAACGAGTAGATGCAGTAAGAGCTTCTGATACATCAATTAATTCCACATTTACTTTCTGCAAAATAGTAAGCATATTGATCTTTTCAGGACTAATTATTTCATTATCATCATCATAAGCTAAGGAAATCTCAGCATTTTCTTCTCTTTTCATTTCTTTTTCTGCATGATTTTCATCAATATTCATTGGTTCAGTTTTAATTTCTACTTTAATTTCAGGTATTTCATTACTTTTATTAGTTTCTAAAACAGTTTCTTTTTTATCTTCCACATTTTCTTTTGAATAATTTATATTCTCACATTCTTCTTTTGATTCAATTTCATCATCAATTTTTGGCACTAAATTTTTTGTATCAGATTGAGAAGTTTCCTGGTTCAACAGTCCTGAAGTATCTTTCATAATATCTTCTACAGATACTATTTTTGTAATTCCTTTTAAAGATAAAATCACTTTTTGTGGTCCTCCACGCAATCCTAATTTATGGCAAGGTTCATTGCGGGTTACTTTTGTTTTGCTAATCCATAACCAGCCTCCTTGTCCACTAATTCGATATTCTTCTCCCTTTTGTTTCCAAACCTTAAAAAAATTAAAATAATTACTTAATTTATTAATTGTTGAAAAGTAATTTTTAA
Source organism: Olivierus martensii (assembly GCA_000484575.1). Lineage (NCBI taxonomy): Eukaryota > Metazoa > Arthropoda > Arachnida > Scorpiones > Buthidae > Olivierus > Olivierus martensii. Next base: position 6,412 of record AYEL01080451.1, read on the forward strand.
AATTGCTTTAATTATTAAATAATTTAACTATTGTTTTAATTATTTCTATCAGATTTAATTAATCTTTTCATCTTTTCATATAAGTTAACCTTTTAATCATTGACAATGTGCTGAAGATATCTGTATATAATATACAGTTAATTATTAGCTTTAATTATTATTTTTAAAGAATTCTTAAAATAATCTCACTACTAAATAAGAAATATAATAATAATAATAATTATTATTTAATGATCAAAGAGTTATTAAAAAAAAAACCACAATAGAGATCCTGAACTGAAGTTAGATAGTAATCAACAAGAGCAGAGAGTATCTACTAAAAATTTATATTAGGAAGGTGGCTTGATAGCATAGAATTTTGGATAAATAGAACTCAAATGATCAAATGATTATTGAGACTATTGTATTCTGATGTTTATAAAATAAATTTTCTATTTCTTGTTTTAAAATATATGTGATAGTGTAAGGATTCTAGAAAAAGTAGTAAAACTAGAAACTTTGAGAAAAGGGTTACCTGGTGAAAATGGTGGTTGCCATGTTGGATGGGAACTGAGAGGATGTTGTCATGAAGTTATTTTGCATAAATTATTTAACTGTTCTTATAGTTCAAATATATTATTATTTAAGTTAAATAATTTGTTTAATGTTATAGGATTTAATTAAATTTAATTATTGGAAATTAAATAATTATGAAAATAATTATTTATGTAAATATTATTGTCTATAAAAAGAGCGATATTTAGCGACCGAGAGAGGTCCTTCTTGTCTAATTGTTACGTTGGTGTTCATCTATGCTTAGTGTATTGGTTTGTGATTGCTGGTCGTCGTCTTTAGTTTATGATTGTAACTGATTATCACTGTGCGTATTTAAGAAGAAATTATTCTATTTAAGTCATAACCTGTTGTAAGTAACCATTTATAATTTAAAAGTTGCAATAAAGTACTATTTAATGGATGCCGTTCAACGTCTGATTAATTGGTTCCAAAATTCAGAGTTAAAAATAGAAGTTACTGCTAGGATTGTTCCAAAAGATCAAGGCAATAGGGGAAGTCAGGAATCCGATGATGAGGAGGGAGATGACCTGCTTCGTTATAAAAGTTGAGGAGGAGTTTTTCCTTTATTTGTTATTGTATTGGGTTGGCAAAAAATCTGTATCTAATAGTTGTTTTCAGGCATTCTGAAATGCAACTAACTTTAATTCAAATCTTGAAAGATCATTATTTGATAGCTAACATTTAACTATGCATTTTAATCAAAAAATTTGAAGAGATGATTTATTTTATAATTTTGGCATAATTTTAAAAATTGATGTCCCACAGGAGTATTTTCAACATATTATGCTGTTTTATTTCAAAAAAAGTAAAAATGCTTGTAAAAAGTAATGCAATGTTTATGGGGAGAATGACATCAAAGAACGTGTGTGCCAGAAGTGGTTTGTGAAATTTCATTCCAGGGACTTTTTCTCCAAGATATACCATGTTCTGGCCAGCCACAAGAGATTGAGAACGACCAAGTGAAGTGTTTAATTGATTATAATCCTTGTTACATGACAGGAAATTATAAAAATTCTCCAAATATCAAAATCAAGAATAGAAAACTATTTGCATCAACTTGACTATGTCAACCGGTTTGATGTTTGAGTTCTGCACAAATTAAGCAAAGGAAATCTTGTTGAATGAATTTCCATCTGTGATTCACTTAGAAAATATGAGGAAGAGATCAATTTCTGAAATGAATGGAGACAAGAGATGAAAACTGGATTGTCTACAACAATGCTAACTGCAAAAGATTGTGGGGGCACAGCAACAAACTACTACAAATAATCTTGAAAGCAGAGCTTCACCCAAACAAGGTCATGCTCTCAATTTGGTGAGATTGGTAGAGTGTGCTGTTCTATGAACTGCTTCGAAGGAACATAATGATCAATTTGGATGTACTATGATCAGCTGGACAGACTGATCCAAGAAAAGCATCCAGAATTGATGAAGCATCTTCCACCATGATAACGCCTGACCACCAGGATTGCAGAGTCGAATGGCAAATGATCCAACTCCAATTCAGACTACTGACTCTGGGCAGTTTAAAAATCTGACTCCACTCAAAAACCTCCACTTTGCAACCCAGAAATGCAGAGTCGGATAGCAAATGATCTGACTCTGACTTTCTAAAATTTGTAAGGTCCGACTCTGGGCAGTTTAAAATTCCGACTCCATCCAAAAACCTCTGACTCCCCAACTCCGACTCTGCAACCCTGCCAACACTACATCTTCAGATATGGTAGGAGCTGGGCTGGGATGTGTTATCTCACCCTCCATATTCATTAGATTTTGCTCCCCCCACAGATTACCATCTGTTTCACTCCTTATAAAATTCCCTTAATGGACAGAGTTTTGATTCTGAAAATGCCATTAAACAGCACTTGCATCAGCTTTTGACAGGGAAAAAGAAGGACTTTTATGAGCAGAAGATTGTGAAGATGTCTGAAAGATAAGAAAAAGTTAAAATCAAATTGGATAATATATGATTGAATAAAGATATTTCCTTCTATAAAAAAATCACTTTTTATTTACATGTTAAAAATGGCATGAACTTTTTGGCCAATCCAAAATATTAAAATATGTGTTATAGCATATATATTCATGTATAAGGTGAGAAATTTTGTATAGAAAAAAATTTTTTTATAAAGGGTTGTTGGAAATTTATACACAAATCAGTTAAAAATTAGTAAATTTTTCATTAGATTATAAGATTTGCCAGCTCAGTCATAGAATATCGCCATGATGTCTTTATGATAGCATTGCATTTTACAAGTTTTCATTATAAAAATCATCATTTTATTGATTATATTAGCGGTCTCCAAAGTGTGGTACGCGTACCCCAGGGGGTACGCGAGACGATACCTGGGGGACAGTGAAAACATTTTTTATATATTGTTTGTAAACTCTACAAGCTGCTAGATCACTGAGTATTAAAACTAAATATCGAAATAAATTAAACTTGGAACCAGACCTTCGTATCGCAGTGTCAGATAACATCAAACCAGCATTTTCAGAAATTATTAAACAAATGCAAGCCCATTCTTCTCATTAAATTTTAATAAGAAAAATAAATAAGCATCTATGTTCATAATAAAAATAATGTTCAATTATAGCTTTTTTGGATATTACATAAGGACTTATTTCCTCTTTAAAACACAAATTACAATAGATATCTGCTCAATCAGTTGGGGTACGCGCCATTTATTTTTTCAGTCTTAGGGGTACGCAGTCAAAAAAGTTTGGAAACCTCTAGATTATATTATTAAAAATACAGATATGTTTGACATTCATAAATTAATATTTTCATATATATTTACATATCATATACAGGGTATCATACACATAAAATTAAAAAAATATAAAGTGATTGGTTAAGTCTTCTTCATACTAGTAACATATTCTTTGACAGTTATAAGAGTCATTACATTTATTCCTAATAGCTATAATATTTCTTCTTGATTCAATTATTTATAAATAGGTGAATATGTGTAAATGTTTATATTTAAATATTATGCAAAAATATTAATTTAATATCTAAAAAAGATATATACAAAATAATTCATGTGTGCATTGACATTTTTACATTTTCAAATACAACAAATAATGGCCATGATGGGCCATTCTTCACTGTTATGAATGTCATAGAACAGATTTTTATTATAAATAAATGTACAATGTAACCTTGTTATCTCGAACCTCTTTATCTTGAAACACTTGATATGTGGAAAAAAATTTTTTCCGTGCACTTTCGGCATTAAACCAATATAATTTCAATAGTTATTTCGGAGTATTTTCTTCAAAACCCTCGCTATCTCGAATTAATTTATGATTTTTGGGCTAGAGAAGTTAAAAATACGAATTTTTCCTGGCTTTTGGAGTCTAAATAAAGGATTTAAATTTAACAAAAGAACGGTAAATGATTTAACATAAATTTAAATTTAACAAAAGAATATAAAAGTTCCTGTTCTGATAACCGGAAATTTTTTGTGCATGCTCAGAATACTGAACATGCCGTACAATAGTTTCATTTTCTAAATTTCACTTCTAATTATTTATAGGTTTTTGTCAATTTGATCGTGTTTATTCAGTGATATTTTCAACCTTTGATTTAAAGATGCAAGAGTATTTAGATACTAATTTCATAGAATAAAGATGTCTTATACAGTATTAAAACTATAGTGTGTATTATTGACATAAAAATCTTTATTTAAAATTAAAGTGACCAGATGTTTTATGTTGGGATGCAGGACGTGTCAAAATAAAACAAAAAGTGCTTAACATGTTCATGAGGACATCATTTTCTTATATAATTTAGTTGTGAGTCAATAAAATGTCTTTGATCTATCTTTTCATGTATTTATAAAAATTACAAATACTGCATACTTCTGATAAATTAAAAACACTCTTTTTTTCATAACAAAAAATTAACAACACAGAAAATAACAGTCAATAAAAAATATCAAAAATTACTATATAAATATCAATGCAACCATAAATATAACAAATAATAATAAATAAATAATTGCATTATTTATATGTATTTTTCCACAGAGTGAAATTTTTGATAAATCTTCATTACTTGAAATATTCTTATAAAATTCCTCACAAGAATTCGAAAAATTGCTTTTACCTTGTAATATTGATTTCAACGTTTCTGCGCTCAGCTTGTTTTTTCTGAGGTCTAATACTTATTCACCACTGAAAAACTTTCCGTTGCACCATTGGTGCCTGGTAAGTATAATGCAAATACAATTATTTTCTTAATGTTCCTGAATGGTATATTGTTAGTATCAAAGTGATTAAATATGTCCGTCTACCTTGCATCAGTGACATACAGTGAGTGGTAGATACAGTATATCCATTCTTTCTTTTAATTTGAAATTTAAATTGGCTGTTTCTGTAACAACCTCCATAACAGTATTCTTATCACCTTCAATACTTGCCATATGCAAATAGAAACATTTCTTGCCAGTTAATAATAACAATATGAAGTAAAGGAAACAACTTTGTGCAATTGCAAAAATGTTAAAAAGGTTACATGTCCAATCCTGGACAGTTTCATTGTGGGACAAACAACTCAAATCTGGGAAGTCCCACATAATCTCGGATGTCTGGTCACTTTATTTAAAATTGAATCTTGATATCTCGAAAACACTTTATGACAAATTTTTTTTTTGTTCCCGTGAGATTCGAGATATCGAGGTTCTACTGTATTTGGATAAATTATTGCAAAGAAAGAAATACAATACTTTGAAATTAAATATTTGCACTATTTATATAATATAAAATTCAATAAAACATGTAAAATAAATTATAGCTTTCTGACAAAAATTATCATGCATAGTAATATAAAAATATGTCAACAAGTATCATAAAACAAAAGCTAATTAGAAATCATTAGCAAATAATTGAAGACTAAAAAGCAGCACTTTCTGCAGTAAATATTCAAAACCAACTTTATTAAGTACAGCAATGTGTGCATGGAATAACTCCAGGGCAAAGCACCATGTCGGATTCAAGTCAAGACATGACAACTTGTGAAACTTAATTGTGTTAATTAACTGTCTGTATCAGTGCTGAGAAACTTTCTTACAATGTTGCATGAATTTAGTAGTGATGCTTTTTGTAATGTTATGTACGTCTTGGGATGTAGATCTAATGTTTTGAGGCTTTTGTGTAATGTGGGAGGGATTATTCCTGTCAAGGAGAGAATGATGAATACTGTGACTACCTTTTGCATTCCCCATAGACGCTTAAGTTCTTGTGAGTTCTGTGTATTTGCTAATTTTTGGGTGAATGCATCCTGGATGTTGTGTGTGTCTGGTATTGAGATGTCTATAATGTAGGCAACTTTGTTCTGCTTGTCTATGAGAGTGATATCTGGTCTGTTGTGGTGTATGGTTTTGTCTGTTAAGATTGTTCTGTCGTAATACTGTGAGGAAGTTAACTTGGACCTGTCCTATTTTTATTTTATTATGCACTCTATTATTTATTTATCGTTATTTTCCTATATGCTAACGTATTATATTTTAGTTTAAAAGTTAACAGTATGGTGTAAGTGTGTTATTAATTTGTGTTTGGTTGCAAGCTTTTGGTGTATTATGTTTGCTACTTGGTTGTGTCTGTGCAAGTAATCTGTACAAGCAGCTTGCAATCAGACATAATGTGTTGAATCGTTTCAGGTACTATGTGACATTTCCTACAAGTGTCGTTTGTTAATGTGCTGTCTTTCAGTATGTATTTTCTGTAGTTTATCGTATTTATTACCTGGTCTTGTATGGCTATTAAAAATCCTTCTGTTTCAGTAAATAGATCCCCTGACTAACCAGCTGTTTGATGCTTTGGTGTCTATAAAATGTTTCTGAAGGTTGTGTGGGTGTCTACCATGGAGTTCCTTTCTACACCAGGATATTTTCTTTTCTTGTATGTGTGCAATGTTGTCTGTTTGGAATGGAGTGTTGTTCTGAAGATTTAATGGTGTTATGTTTCGGTCTGCCAAGACAACAGCTTTGTGTAGTTGTGATGTATGTTGTTTTTTATGGAAGAACTCTCTCAGATTATAGATCTGTCTGTCATGTAAATGTGGGATGTCAATAAGGCCACATCCTCCTTCCTTGTGTGGGAGAATAGTTTGTTCTATGGCAGATTTCGGGTGATGGTACTGGTATTTTGTAAATATTATTTGTGTTTTTCTTTGGAGTGATTCTAATTCTGTCTGTGTTCACTGTATCATCCAAAGGAGTAAGTCAGAACTGATATGGCAAATGCGTTGATGGCTTTAACATTCTCAAAACACATTCCATTCAGATGTGTTTTGAGAATATTATTTAATATGTTGGTGAACAGTTTTGATAATGTGTGTTTAATTTTCTTCTGTTCTGTGAGTCTGGCTTGCTGTAATCCCAAATATTTATACACATTATCCTCTTTCATGGATTCAATAGTGTTTCCGTTTTTGAGAATGAAGCCTCCTTTCTTTAAGACTCCCTTTCCAATGTGGAATGTTTTGCATTTGTCTAGGTCATATCTTTTGAAAATGTGTGTGTGATTCGTAACAGCCATTGTAATCGTGACTGTGTTGAGGCATACAGTTTAATGTCGTCCATGTAAAAAAGGTGTGTGTAGTGTGTTGTTCGGTTTTGTCTAATGTTGTAGCCACAATTCGATGTGTTCAGTTTGTTGGAGAGAGGATTTAGGGCAAGGCAGAACCAGAGTGGGCTCAAGGAATCGCTCTGAAAAATACCATGTCTAATGTGTATGGGTTCTGTGGCTACATGATTTTTATTTATGGTAACATGTAATATTGTTCTCCAGTGTTGCATTATGTTGCATAGGAATATCATGTATGTGGTATTGATTTTATAGAGTTGCAGTGTCTGTATGAGCCATGAATGTGGTATGCTATCAAATGATTTTTTGCAATCTATGTAAGCTGCATGCAAGTGTCTGTGTTGTTGGTGTACTTGTTTTAGTATTGCTGTGTCAATGATCAGCTGCTCTCTGCACCCCCATGTGACTTCTATGGCAGCCTTTCTGTTGTTCTGCGAGAATGTTGTTTTCTTCAATGTGTGTGTATATTTTGTTGGATATACAAGATGTTAAAATTTTGTGCAGTGTTGCTACTGATGTGATTGGTCTGTATTGTGATGGGATTCCGGTGTTTGTGCTCTTGGGTTTCATGAAAGTGAACATGTGATTGGTCTGTATTGTGATGGGATTCCGGTGTTTGTGCTCTTGGATTTCATGAAAGTGATGCTGTGTGTAAGAAAGGGAAGTGTATGAGATGTGTGAGATGTTTGGCCAGTAAATCATGAAGACAGGTAATATGTTTGTTACCAGAAATTCTGGATACTATCTACACCAGGAGCTTTTCAGCAGTGTGTGCATTTTATTGTGTTTGTGAATTCTTCAGCAGTAATAGTGGTAAAGGGCATTTCGGGTACATTTAGTGTGCATGTCTTATCTTCTGTGATCCAACTGGCTCTCTGGTTATGTGTAACTGGGACTGCCCACAGGGCAGACCAGAAACTAGTGAGTGATGGTTGTGTTAGTATTTCACTCTTTTGTGTTTGTCTAGGATCTTTAGTGTTTATGTTTCTGTAGAATATCTTTCTGTTGTTTATACACACACATTGAAGAAAACAACATTCTCGCAGAACAACAGAAAGGCTGCCATAGAAGTCACATGGGGGTGCAGAGAGCAGCTGATCATTGACACAGCAATACTAAAACAAGTACACCAACAACACAGACACTTGCATGCAGCTTACATAGATTGCAAAAAATCATTTGATAGCATACCACATTCATGGCTCATACAGACACTGCAACTCTACATATACATGATATTCCTATGCAACATAATGCAACACTGGAGAACAATATTACATGTTACCATAAATAAAAATCATGTAGCCACAGAACCCATACACATTAGACATGGTATGTTGTTTGCAAATAGTGTGTTGTCTTGTTTATGTGCTAAGCTGGTTTCTGTGGGATGCCAGGGGGCATGATATAATATTTTACAGGCCTTAGCCTTGTGTGGACAACGTCAGGATCTGACACAAGTTGGGATCGTTGGAAACGATGCTGACAAAACAGGCGGGTTTGCCTAGCAAATGATGATGTGGGTTAATGTTGTGAGTAAGGATGGAGAGGAGCTCAAGGGAACAATGGCTAACAGCTCAAACAGTTAATACCTTGGATCTTTATTCTTGAGAGAGAGAATTACAATATATCCCATAAATGGAGGATAAATACCTTATACAACAGATGATTCCTAGCAGATCTCGAATTAATACACAATTTTATAATTCAACATTTATCGTTTACAGTTCAGAGTTCATCTTCGTCCAGACAGGAACCTATTTGTAATTGTCGTCCAGTCTTTGGTTTCTTGGCAGTCTTTTTCTAATGGTGCACGGCTTCAGATAATAATTTCGTCATTAACTAATGACACAAAGTGGGGGAACACCTTTCTTCTTGTGTATGGGATAGCGATTCCTTGAGCCCACTCTGGTTCTGCCTTGCCCTAAATCCTCTCTCCAACAAACTGAACACATCGAATTGTGGCTACAACATTAGACAAAACCGAACAACACACTACATACACCTTTTTTACATGGACGACATTAAACTGTATGCCTCAACACAGTCACGATTACAATGGCTGTTACGAATCACACACACATTTTCAAAAGATATGACCTAGACAAATGCAAAACATTCCACATTGGAAAGGGAGTCTTAAAGAAAGGAGGCTTCATTCTCAAAAACGGAAACACTATTGAATCCATGAAAGAGGATAATGTGTATAAATATTTGGGATTACAGCAAGCCAGACTCACAGAACAGAAGAAAATTAAACACACATTATCAAAACTGTTCACCAACATATTAAATAATATTCTCAAAACACATCTGAATGGAATGTGTTTTGAGAATGTTAAAGCCATCAACGCATTTGCCATATCAGTTCTGACTTACTCCTTTGGATGATACAGTGAACACAGACAGAATTAGAATCACTCCAAAGAAAAACACAAATAATATTTACAAAATACCAGTACCATCACCCGAAATCTGCCATAGAACAAACTATTCTCCCACACAAGGAAGGAGGATGTGGCCTTATTGACATCCCACATTTACATGACAGACAGATCTATAATCTGAGAGAGTTCTTCCATAAAAAACAACATACATCACAACTACACAAAGCTGTTGTCTTGGCAGACCGAAACATAACACCATTAAATCTTCAGAACAACACTCCATTCCAAACAGACAACATTGCACACATACAAGAAAAGAAAATATCCTGGTGTAGAAAGGAACTCCATGGTAGACACCCACACAACCTTCAGAAACATTTTATAGACACCAAAGCATCAAACAGCTGGTTAGTCAGGGGATCTATTTACTGAAACAGAAGGATTTTTAATGGCAGTTGTGAAACCTCGGCGGTGAAAACTGTTATGCTTTCTTCTCCTAGCCATTCTTTTCCCGTTCTCTCCCTTGGGTTCTTTCTCCCCTGATGAACATCTCCGAATCCGGGACCAAAACATCACATCTCACCCGAAATTCCCAGACTTTGATGCATTCCCGACTATTGTTTATTATTTCCTTTGCAGGTGGGGGTCTACTGCAATAGTCCCTGGACACTTGCACAAGAACGATCCTTTGCCCACAATACGTAATCCTTTTTTGTTTTCGAGATTTATGATGTTGGGAACAAAGTTTCGTGCCAGGCAGTGCAATTCGGTAAATGCTTTCTTTTCAGTCTTAACATTCTTCCTCCCGTTTACAGTTTTTTGTTCGATGTTTTTAGCTTTCTCCCTTTCACAATTTCTTTGTTTGATGTATTAAACTTTTCATATATATCGCGAAAATAATTCATATTTTTGTGATCCTCACAGTTTTGTATTGTTTCAAGCATTGTGATTTTGCTGCAAATTTGTTTTAGTGTGTCTATGTATTCTTTAATGTGTGTGTTGTGATTTCATGGCATGTGTGTGTTTTAAGTTCTCTGAAAAACTTTCTAATAGATTTCATAAGTTTTGTGGATGTGTTGTTTTTTGTGTAATTGGTGAGTCTACCTAATTCTGTTCTGATTTCAATTATTTGTTTTTCGAGTTGTTTTTGCCAGGAAGATTTTAAGTGGTGTTGTTTGTTTATGCCCAGTTTATTTGGGAGTGTTTTAAGACAAAGGTGTGTGTAGTGACAGTGACAGCAGCTGCATAAATAAGTGTGTGTATTTCTATGAGTCTATCGGTACCAATTTTGCCTTTTTTATTGCAATCATTACAATCTTACCGAAACAATGCGATCTCAGGCTTTGTATTTAGAAATCGCTGGTTTTATCTTTCCACTTAACAATGATCGAGGTTCACATCATGGTTTACACACAAAGAGGCTATAAGTCCCTAGATATAGAGTACTTCATTCCTTTGTGCCATCAAATGCCGCCAAATCGGCCGTTTTATATCTTGTTAGACTTTTCCAAATACGATCTTCGTTTGTCAGGTAAGCAACTGATGTAATTATAAATTAGAAAAGAAAAATAGTATTATGGTGTACATCCACAAAGTTATCCGTAATTATCGATCGGCTAGAGGATATAAAATGGCGGCAGACTGCAGTACTCTATATATCTAGAGGCTCTAGTCTGTCTTGGTCTCACTGGTCAGTTTATTATTTACAGGCTCAACACGGATTAGCTAATATTGCATGATGTCACAAGGATTCCTGTAGCGGTGGATTCAGCCGTTTCAACAGTTTGCTCAAAGCACCTCTGCCCTTGCTACTTATATCCATTTTTTAACAACTGAAATTTTTTAATATGTAAAAGTAAACTAAAGTCGGTCGCCGCATAAGTAAAAATTTAAATATTGGAAATATAGTTTTCGAATTTTTAGTAACGTAATAAAACAAGATTTTTCCCTTTCACACTCAAAAATCGAGAATTAATATAATATTAAATTAGATATAGACTATAATTCCTTTTCTGTTGCCATACGTTTTCATCTTATTTAAAAAATATCAGATGTGTGATAATTTTCGATTAACAAAGTGTTCGAATTTGAATTTTCATTACCAACTTTTAAATGAAATGTAACTATTACACGTATCTATAATTTTTTTTTTCATTTTCTTACATATTTCTGTTATAAATGACATAAATGTACACAGAAAATACAAGTTTCCTTATATTTTCCTCAAATTAGATATCTTTTATGTATAGTCTATTTTTTTCATAAAATTTAAGAACTTCATTGGCCTGTAGTGATTATTATATATAAATCAAACTACGTTAGAACAGACCTAGTTTGATTTATATATTAATATAAATCAAACTAGGTCTAACTAGTTTGATTTATATTTGTATATGCAATTCACAGCATTGCATATACAAATATAAATCAACAATAAAACAGTTATATTAACAGCAATTACAATTAAACAGATATATAAAGGAAGGCCGCAGTTGCAGAATATTGCTTTCTATTAATAATAGTTCTATTATCATTAATTTAACTCGAGAACATTATCCTTCATTTTTGTTCATATATGAAGTTTTTATAACTTGTAAAATTATAAATGAAAAAAATATGAACTTTTATAATATAGCGTTGTTTATTTTGATTTGAAAACTTCGTTGTTTAAACATAAAATTTTTTAATGAATTCAATGGAATCCTGGTATACAAAACTTCAATAGAATCATGGGAGTGCTTACAGCTAACGCCAACAATTTAACTTCTTCGCATATTTTTCCTTATTTTAGCCTCGTTTTCGATGATTTCCAGCCGGTCAATTGAGTGAGACATCTATATTATACTATCTTTGATGGAAAGTGGCGTCATCTGTTGACAAAACATTCCTTATAAAAACTGAAAGTTATGTTTAATAAATATTCTAATAAATGAAAGGTATACATATATCATAATTAAATATAAAAGTTTCTTCAAAAATTATAATTAATTTATAAGCATATTCAAACTAAATCGATTATTATTATTAATTTGCAAGAAGAAATTCATTGATTCAAATTAAGTTTTTATCCAATTATTTTCTTACCTGCACTCAAACAATTATGATTCAATATTTCTTGGTAATTTTCGGTTATATATTTACAACGGAAACACTCGTACACATGCATATCAGCCATATTGAGCGAGTGACCGGATCACATGATAGAAACGACCCTGCTCTGGAGCTGGGTCGTTATCGTCGTGACCAGAGTCATGACTGAGGGTCACAACCGTGCTAAATCGAACGGCATTGGTCATTTTAACGAACGAGTAGAGTCGTTACCTACACGACCAGGGTTGTTGCCTACGTTTCTACGAACGCACCCAATGTTAACTGTACGGTTTAACAGTATCGAAAGAAAAAACGAATATAAAATTAATTCGTTGGAATAAAAAAAAAAATGGATGATTTTAATTTAAAAATAATTATTCGTGGTTGTTTTTATAAAGTTGTATAGTGATATATAATTGTTAAATAAAGATTAGATGGTATTCAAGGACAAGGATATAACAAAGATTAGGTCATAATAAATCGATATTATATAATAGTTTATTACCTAATTTATTCAAACTCTCCTAATGCTTACATGGATAGAATGATAAATATATTATATTTATTAATCATCAAATTATATTTGGTATGCATCATTGAAATTACATCTCTATTCAACAATAATACAAACACCAACAGAAAACGCATTTCTGCTAATACTATATGAACAGTTACAAAGCTGGTTTGCTGACTAATTGTCACGTTTTTGTGATAATGATTTTATACAGTGTAAATAATATTTACATATAATATAAAAGTTAAAATTTGTAAAGTTGATTTTCAAATTAAAAGATTAACAAGTAAGTATCAGTATAACGCGTATCCAGGGGGTTATCTTATTTATTAATCAGGTTGAACTTTGCGTATCAGCTGAGTTTCGCTTGTAATTATTCCTTAGGGAAACATCGACAAGACTGCAGCTATGAAGCTATTGTTATTTCTATGTTTTCATGTTTTATCTCTGATTTTTGCACACAATTTTGATCCTTTGGAGCGGCCACAGCGCAATCAACAATTGCAGGTATTATAACTATTAAATATTATTAGTATAATTATTTAGGTATATAATGATTGCATTTACTTTCAAATTGCAATCTAAAAGTAAAATGACATTCTCTAAAAATAGAGATAAAACAATTGAAGGGTTTGGTGCAAAAACCAGTTAAGTCCACTTTTGGTTGAAAATAAGTTATTTGTATGAATCATACAAAAAAACACAGTGATAACTTATGATTCAATTTTGGTTTATATTTTGTTGTCATATTATTTACGTCCTCTTTTACAAGTCGTATGTCAAATTTTATATATTTGATGCAAAAATCGGGTAAGTCCAAATACATATTCTTATTCTCGAAATGTGCTTTTTTGTGACTTAACTGGTTCTAGCACCAAACCCTTCAATTGATTAAATAACTATAAGGAATGTTGCTTTTTTTAATTTTAATTTAACTTTTTACTTTTTATAATGTATTTTTTTACAATACAAATTTTTATTATTGTAAATAATTTATTGTTATAAATTTTAATAAATATGCAAGATATATAAATATCATATCACTTATTATATAAAAATATTAAATGATGTTAATATAATGAATATTGATAAATTCAGTGATTTAATTTATTTTCTACATTGTCTCTTTTTAGATATCACCAACAATTGGAATGCCATGGCCTTTACCCCAACAATATGTAATCTATAAATCATATATAGCTTTTAAACCAGATAATTTTAAATTTATCAGTAATGATGAAAACTGTACAATACTAAAAAATGCCATTAAACGATATGAGCAGTTAATGTTTCTTGATAAATGTCTTTCTCAAGATAATATATCTATTGAAAAAGATAATTTATTTAAACAACAAAGAAAATTTTCAAATTTTGCAAAGGATGATGATTATTTATATAACATTTCTGTAAAAATAAATAAATGTGAAGAATGGCCACACATGAATATGGATGAACAATGTGAGATCATTTTCGTTTAATAGATTTAATAGCTATTTAAATTATTTAAAATAGCATCACAGTCATACTTTGCTTTATATAACATTTGGATATGTAACACGTAAATTTTAATTTTATAAATTTCATATAGATTTTTTTAAAAAATCTAATGCATATTGAGCATTTCTTATTTGAAATTCCAAATTTATATTTTATTTTTAATGCCAATGTAAATGTTATGAATAGAAAATTTCAGATTGTTCTAAAAAATTTAATGAACAATTCATAGATCCCAGTACATCACTAAAAACTTGTTTGTTTTCTGCTTTCATCATAACCAGAAGTTAGTTCATTACTTGCTACAATTATCATAATGTATTGCAATTTAATTCAAAGATAGCTTAAAAAAACAAGAAATTTAAATCAAAATGATATTTTGATTAATCCATAGTATCACAAATGGGTATTGATAAATTACAGTAATGAAAGAAGATAGAAACAGACAACTTGAAGATAATCCAAAATTTGGAAAATTTTAGAATCTGAGACATTCAGTTCCAAGCATTACAAATGAAAGATTGTCAACCTAAATAATAAATAAGCAAAAATTTTATAACAATATCCTATGAAAAATTGGAAGTTGAATCTGAAAAATGCTCAACATGAATCTATGAAAAATTTTGAATAAGCGTTTCAGTATAGTTATATAACTTGCTGAATCCATTATAACTATGAGTATTGTGGTGTTCACATCAATTATAAATTTATGTATAATTTCTATAAAAGCTAGTTACATAAAAAGTTTGGAAATGATATATAATGTGAAATATGGCTGTTATTACTTTAAAATTACTTTTTCTAAACTTAATAAGTTTATGCAAAAATTGTTTTTGTATATAATTATAAAATATTTTGAATATAATTTAAGATTATATTGTAGATTTAAATGAATTTTAAAAAATGCATTAGGAAGAACTTATTTAATAATAGAAAAAGTTTAAGAGTATTGAGTGGATACCCAGAATCTTTGGTTCCTCGGGCAGCATTTTTTTTGCCCCCTTTCCCCAGGATAGTATTATTTTTTGGCCCCCTGTTCCCCTCCAAAAAGCACATGTTAACTTTCAACACACATTTTATTTTACACATGTTTTCTTAAATAATTTTTAAGAATTAAAAATTATACAAAAATTTTTATACAAATATCTGTTGAATAGTAGTAATATTTCATGCCCTTGGCCCCCCATTCAGCTAGGTGCCTGGGGCGGACCATCCCCTTGTCCCCCTCTGAGTATGCCATTGAAGTATTGATACAACTTAACACTTATAAAAAGTTTTATACATGATCTTTCAGCTATTAAGCTGCCTTCTTCTTTAGAGAAATTTTATATTGTATTTCAATTGAAGAAGTCAATTAAAATAAAATTTGATAATTGTATAAATGTAGCTTTAAAATAAAAAATTTTTAAAACAATAACATTAAAACATATTTTATATAAAAGAGAATTGTTTAAATTATAATTCTAAACTTTTAATATTTAAATCCTATATTAATTAGAATTATTTAATAAATTTTCTCTCTCTCTTAGATCTTTTAAAAATCAATAGCCCTGATATTCCTGGCCAAGGATTATTATATAGTAACACAGTATGGGGTGCATTGAGAGGTTTAGAAACATTAAGTCAAATAATATATCAAAATTCAAATGGAATGGTAAATATAAATTATTTTTTATTGTAATCTTTTCAGTTCATATAATGGATATATATAAAGTTTACTATAATTTTCATAGCCTAATTGTTAATTATAAATTTTTTAATATAATATACTATTTAAATTTCATTTCATGCGTTGGCATGGCTTTCCAGCCTTAGTGGCCTCTGGTTGAGTTTCCAGGGAAACACTTTGGCTGGTTGGACTTTGATGTGGTGACATGTTTCCTACTGTGGGTATGTGTATTGCAGTAGCCAGGCTTGGGTTGGTACTGCTTTAGCCACCAGTGGCCAAGGGAGACTGTAGTAAGCTTTCCAAATGTGAGCCTCTGTCTTACTCACAGACGCAGACCCTATAAACCTGGACGACATCCGAGCCGGTATGCTTTTGTGTTCTGTTTTGTATCATTGCATACTAATAAAACACCACTGAGATGGGAACACCTGCTAGCATTTAGTTGAGCATAGTAGAATAGCCTTCTATCACAGGGAGACTCTACTAGAAAAAGATTTCTGACTTGCATTGCCTATTCCACCCACATACACTCCTCTGCCACTTTGAGGCAGCTTAGCAGGATTCAAGAGGGGTTATTATTATTATTTTGGGATTCCCGATTCTCAAGAAAATTCTTATAAATCTCGGGAATTAAAAAAAAATTCTGTGAATTAATATCCTAAAAATTTCATAGTGATGCATTAATTATTTTGGCCCTGTGACATCTTTGAGTCAATAAACTGGTGATGACATTTAAATAACAAAGCTAAAACAAATATCTGGTTTTTACTCATTCAGAAGTTCACCAGAGTAACAACTGCATCTAATGACATCTATATTAAATAGAAGATATAGTGTAGTGTGATCTGATATAATATATCAGAGGATATGAGTGAATAGCTAGCTCTCAATCATTCAAACTCCCATCTTCACCCAATGGCCAGCGACTATAGTGTTTTCTAAGAAAATTATGTAGCCAAAATAGGAGGGTCCTAAACTTTTTCCAAGAGGTGTATCTGTTGGTCTAGATAGTCAAATATAATGTCATGTAAAAAATAAGCAATCGTATAGGCTAAAAAGCTCATATAGGTCTACATAAATTTGGGCACAAAAATTCCATTTCTGGAATTTTTGTATCCAAACCCAGGACCCATTTAACAGATAAACAAATAGGCTGTATGTATTGAAAAGCTATTTTAATATAAACTATCAATAATTGTAAAACAAATACAATTATTTTTTCAATATAATTAAAATATTAAATAAAAAACAAATACAAAACAACCCATTATTATTTGTTTTCTATTTTCATGACTTTTTTCTGCCATGTTTTCATCCTTATTAAAAACCATCTATTTTTTTTTAACTAAACATTTTTTTTAAAAGTCTTGAGATTCTCAAGAATTACTGAAAGAGAATCTTGAGAAATAAATAAATTTACTAATTTGGGAATTCCCAAATCTTGAGAAAGCAGAAAGTTTGGGAAAACATAATCACTAGTCTTAAGTTGAGGACTATCTATACATATATTCGTCATTATTATTAAATCTATTTTCAAAATATGAATCAAATTTAAATTTAATGAGAATGATATAAAAAATTTAGAACGTTTTTAATGTAAGTAATTTTGTTCTGTTTTATAGATATTTTCTTATATTTTACATATAGCTAATGATGGTAGTAAGTACCAAAAACATTTCTATTTAATAAAGTTGTTTTTGAATATTTAGTGTAGAAAGTGCTGTTTTATAGACTTTAATTATTTAGTAATTAATGAATGCAGTGGTTAAAATAGTTTTCAGAAATTATTAGTTTCATTTAGAAAATTTTATGCCAGTTACAACTCTCTTATTCAGCACACAAAGAATTGCCTTGCTTTTTAATTGAGAAAAAATGTTATTTAGCCACTACAAAAGAGTGGACTGTAGATATGTCAAATGATTTATAATATTGTAACTAACGATTTAATGAAATAATTAATAGGTGTCAGATTACAAAAAGTAATAATAAATAAACATCATATATAATAAAAAAATAAGCATGTGGTGTCCATGTTTCTGCGCATGTCCAAACACCAAACACCTGCGTCAGAAATGTCACCATTACTATTTTCTCTCGCTTCGAATCTTTAATCGTGTCTTTTAGAAAACTAATTATAAATTTTGTTTTAAATTATTATTATATATTAAATTATTATAGTTTACTTCCTATTTATGTTTGTATACTTATATTCGTTATTTGACTTCAATTTCTGTCTTTTTTCGATCGAAAAATGTCGGTTGTTCCCCGGCTCGAGAGTTCAGTTTGCATTCGGCGCGTCGAGGCTACATAAGTGTTGCATTTAAATAATATTTAATTTATTTCAGAATTTAAATAATATTTAAATATTTAGTTTATTTCAGAATTTAAATAATATTTTATTCATTTCAGAAATTATGATCAATAATATTTTATTCATTTCAGAAATTATAATTTTTCATTTTAAGATAAAAATTATAAGTATTGCCTAAATAACTGAATCGATAAATCGATACTGTTTGACCAGCTTATCTGCAACCATCGATGCAAGTATGCATGCGCTAACTGAACGAATCCAGTGACAAAACAGGGATAACAGTTTCTCACATGGATGTTTTCAAACACAAGATAACTGAAGTTGAATGGAAGCTTATTGTAATGTTGAATGCTAAATGATTAGTTTTGACATTGGAAATAGTATATTCGAATGCTAAATGATTAGTTTCGAAGTTGGAAATAGTATATTTAACAGAAGTTATTGTAATGCTAAATGATTAGTTTTGACATTGGAAATAGTATATTTAACAGAATGATAAATGATTAGTTTCGATGTTGGAAATAGTATATTTAACAGAACTTCTAAATGATTAGTTTCGACGTTGGAAATAATATATTTAACAGAACTTAATAATAATATTAATTCAATAATTTCCACCTGTCATTATACCGACTGCGACTCTCCCGTTTGCGTTTGGACTCATCCACCTTAGCTAGGCGCGGCTTTCGTGGACAGACAATAGTTTGTTAGTTGCCAATTTCATATAAAGAAAATTTCAAAGTTTGGAAATTAACCAAATGAATCTAGCCAAACTCCCCCTGCGGATAAAGTCCATATATTAAATTTTCTAAACGATTATTATTTTTTTTAAATTAGGGTACGGTGCCACCATCTGTTGGATTAATAATTAATTAATTTAGAATTTGGAACTAAGGTGGCGCCATCTCGTGATTAATGATTAAACAATAATTTTTAAATTAATTTTCCCAAAATAAAATTTTGCCACCGCACCGGACTCGAACCGGGATCCTTGGGTAAACGCCCCAATGCCTTAACCGATTAGACCACGGTGACCTAGGACAGAATTCCATTTCGGGAAGCTTATATAATGATTACTATGGAGACTTACTCTATCGGACATGGTCGAAACTATCACTCCCAGGCAGGCTATCTAGGTAGCCACGGGCCCTCTTGGCAAACCTGGACAGGCAGACTTGGCTCAAGTCAGATATCACTCTAAGCAAACTTTATACAGGGGATTAAACCATTACCAATTAACCAAATGAATCTAGCCAAACTCCCCTGGCGGATAAAGTCCATATATTAAATTTTCTAAACGATTATTATTTTTTTTTAAATTAGGGTACGGTGCCACTATCTGTTGGATTAATAATTAATTAATTAATTAATTTAGAATTTGGAACTAAGATGGCGCCATCTCGTGATTAATGATTAAACAATAATTTTTAAATTAATTTTCCAGAAATAAAATTTTGCCACCGCACCGGACTTGAACCAGGGGGAATCCGCCAGGGGGAGTTTGGCTAGATTCATTTGGTTAATTGGTAATGGTTTAATCCCCTGTATAAAGTTTGCTTGGAATGATTTCAAAGTTTGGTGTGAAGGGAAAAAAACAGGCAAAAGCATTATTTACAAGGATATACAAAATAAATGAAAAATCTCAAATTTGACAGATAAGAAATTAAATGTTTCGTTTTTGTATTTGGGCACACAGTGACCAGGGGCTAACTAGTTAAATATTAAAAAAATAATAAAATAAATAAAATAATTATAGTACTAATACTAATGGTAGGAATTGGAATCACTTTAATTGCAAAAAATTCTTGATTATATTCAAATAACCATCTTCAGTACAAATTAATAATGTAATAGAATTATATGTGGTTTCTATGGTAACAAGAGGAAATGCATGTATTTTAAATTCTTTTAACATTATAGCATAAAGTTTCAAAGTTTACTTAGGTTATAAATATTATAAATCATATAAAAACAATTAAATACAATAATTTTATAATAACCATTGATTATGCAAAATATAAATATTAATATTGATTATTACAAATATATGGAAGAATTATTACAATATAAAATGTAGTTTTTAGTAATTTGTATATTGACTAACAAGGGGAGGACACAGCTGACCCCCCACCGATTTTGATCCGCTTGCGTATGCTTATACAATTAGTATCTATATAATAAAAACTTGTGTCTGTTCCTTTCAGCGATCTCATTGGTTACAATAATCACGTGATAGTTTATTACCTGACCTAGCCGTTTGGTAACTGAGCAGTCTCATTGGATCATAATGGCACATGACCCAATGAGACTGTTCAGTTCACTGAAGCTGTTACTAAGTTAATGATGGATATGAAGTATTGTGCTGTAGTGCTGTATATTATTTCGTTAATCTATTGAACTTCAGATTTCATATTAGGAAGTTTTAAAGATTTTTTTAATTTTTCTCTAATTTTATATTGATTATAGCTTATATTACCTTATTTAGCCATAATATGCTTAGGTTAGATTTTGATTAGGCTTAATGACCACGTGGTGTTGTGTTATTAGATATATATACATTATATACAGTATATTTATATACTATACATATAAATATAAATACCTGTGCATGTATGTTCAATTATAAGGCAAGATAGGCTGAATCAGTTTTTATGAAATAAGCAACATATTCTATTTCCTAATGCCCCTTAAGAATGTCACTCTTATTACCATGTGTGAAGATATGAAACTGTTGTTTCCATAGCAATGCAACATTTTGATTTATACAATGATAGAATTTTACAGAAATTTTTAATTTATATATACGGCTACTGATTTATTATTTAATCTATCAGCATTTTTCAATCTATGATATTTTATTTCTTGATTTTCACTAATGTAAGTTTTTATTATGTAGAAGAATCTGTATTTGAGATTAATTCACGTATTTCTTGATGCTCTTGATTCGAGACTATGTCATTTCATGTGTTGTTTTGATATAAAGTTTTCGCACGTGATATAGTTGTATAAATTTCATAATGACACGAAAAAGGGAACTCTTTACATAGGTTAACTGCTGCAGCAAAAAGATCGCATTTAATCGAGAAAATGAAACATTATCTAGCAGCTTTTTGCACATGATTTTCGTTTTTATTTGTCATATAATCTTTTTTAAAATTTCTTGATGTTTCATAGTCCTTCAATCCGCTACTTTCAGCAATTCAGATCTGACAACGCTGTTCTTGAGGCTCTTCTTGGAGAGTGTACAGCGTGCGATGGGTGCGATGTAAAAATGCAACGCTTTGTGAATGCTTCTACCATGGAATTACTCTATAGCAAAAAGAAAAATGGACGACAAAAATAGATAGTCATTTAATAGATCGAGAATTACATTCCTCATTCAGTTTTTACTCATGGCCAATTTATTTTTTACATATTTTTACATCTCTTTCCAATCAGGGAGATTAGTAAGGTGTTGGGCCAGTTCCAACTAAGGGCTGCACCCACACCCATGGAGGGGGCCGGATGATGTAGGATGGTGATAGCCGGAATTGGCCCAACACCTCGAAAAAACTTTTCAGGAGTTACCAGACCCGGGACGCAAACACGGGTTCTCCTGCGTGGCACACCGACTCACGGCCAATTATATGTTGCTTTCTCTAGGGTAAGAAGTTTTAATTGTGTCAAAGGTTTTGGAAAAACTCAAACACAAAATCCCGTATATAAAGAGGATTAATTGTAGCAAACTCTTATTAAAATATCTAAAATATTTATAACCGCAAAAATTTGCGGGTTTTAGCTAGTTAAATATATAATGAATTATTTACTGTGTGGTTCCATGCCATATTTTTCAGCATTATATTTCTTTAATCTCCTTTTTAATGTTCTGTAAAATAGATATAGGCCTATCATATATCTGTGAAGCATTGAAGCAATTCATGCTTCTTTGTTTATGTTATGCCGCAAGTTTTAAACTTTCTTCGAACCAAAGACCTCCGCTTGTGTCCTAATATATATTTTTATCATTTATGAAAATAAATCATAAATATAAAAATTTAAATTCGGCGTCTCACCCTGAAGCAAATATTGCCATCTTTCCCGTTGATGAGGGTGAACAAAGTTCATTAAAACTAAAGCACCAACTAGCAGTTAAAATAAACACTCAAAATTTATTAAAAACGTTTTCGGTATCCATAATATACCATCTTCAGTTATACAATTCTACAATAGAACTATTAGGTTCTAGAACAAACAATTATCAGTTATTTTTCAAACTAAATTAACTTAGCTGAAGAACAGTTTTTGTTTTTATAAAAGTTGCGTAAACATAACAAAAATAAATAAATAACGGTTAACGTATCAATAAAATATTATAGCATCACATAACAAAAAATAATAAAATACAATACAATATCATAATTAGCAGGTAGCATTCTATAGATATCCTATTAACACTTATTTATAGCATATCTCCAGGCTTTCGACATTCCATCTGCCTGGTGTAAATTAACCACATTTTCTTTATTTTTATTGCTCTTCAAAATTTCGATTTTTTTCTGCAGTAAAAAGTTCCCTAGGATCTTGCACCTTTCTTATAATTCTGGCCTCTTCCCAACAAATATTAATATCCTTTTCAAAAGCTCTTTGTGCTAAGGCTGTTGTAAGATTGCCTCTCTGTAGGTCTTCCTTATGTTCTTTTAAGCGGTCTTTAAGGTTCCTAGCTGTAGCTCCTATATATACTTCCCTTCTGTTATCTTGGACATTCTGTAATGGTACTTTATATACTCCTGCCTCTAGATCCTTCATTCTCTTAGTCTTGTCGTTCCTTAATAAATTGAATATGGTAGGCAACCTCTTATAGCAGCATTTCCTTTTAGTCTCCTTTAAAGTCCTCTTTAGCGTTTTATATTCGTGAATATTGTATGGCAGAGCTATCCTATCCAATGTACCAGTTAGATTATTATATAATTCATTAGGCTGCAGTATGTCCTGACTATTAAGCCCACTATCAAAGTTCTTTTTCTGTTCCATAAATATATTATACATAAACCTTCTACTGTATCCGTGTTGGGCCCCGCATCTATAAATCCTATTAAGTTCTTCATTTAAAAATACATTATTACTGCAATGTGTTAATGCACGCCTAAAATATGCTCGGAAAGCCGATTTTTTATAGGTCCAGGGATCATACGACCATTTTGGTATTAACACTGGGGTATTCGTTTTTAATAAATTTTGAGTGTTTATTTTAACTGCTAGTTGGTGCTTTAGTTTTAATGAACTTTGTTAATAGAATTATAAGCAGTTTCCGGAAAAATTTGTATTATTGATGAGGGTGAAATTCAACCTTTAATCACGTGACTCAAAATGGCTAAATTAGAATGACATTGAAAGAAAAATATTTCTTAAAGTATCCACTACACATTACAAATATTAATTTTTAGTATGATGATATTATTACGATTAATAACAACACTTCAAAAAGTGACTGTATAATTTTCAATAAAAATTTCAACACTTGCTGGAAGCTTTTCGATTTCTAATGCGAGTATTTGATAATTTGATAATAGCCGTCATCAATATTTTTGGCGGACTTACAAGAGGTTATAATAAATCACCTTTTATTGCCATATGTTTAAATACTAAAGAATTAGAGAAAAATAAGCTTCTTCCCCCAATTCACTCTAACTATAAAAATTGTAAAACTTTAAAACAGATCTACATTGATTTAAATAAAAGTAATTTTATTTGGACAAATTAAACAATAATTATATGCATCAGAAGATATTTAAGTTTACATGCTGTTAAGAAATCGTTCTGAACATTTGACAGTTTTATTTGCAAATTCTTCTATGAGTAGATTGATATTAAGTTTTTTAGCTGTACATTCTACGGATAACATAGCTAAACCTGCTAATTGCACTTGCGTCATTAAACACATGATTACATTTTAATAAATGATACGCAAATTTTAGATTTACGTTCTATTGTACAAGATTTAAACTTGTGTCGTATAGATGTATACAGCTTAGTGTCATAGTTTGCCACTTTCTTCACTTTGATTAAAATGCTACAGTATGTCTAATGCAGTTTGCGCTGCATTAGACATACTGTAGCATTTTAATCAAATAATCGCTGCATCCGGAAACATAAAAAAATGTATGTGAAAATAATACATAAATTGTAAATTAGTGCTAACTAAGTTTTAGAGTTCCAGCTAACGAACGCCGACGTCCTGCGTTAAATAGGCTTAACTGTTCTATGTTAAAATTGAGTTTATTGGGCATTGATTGTTTGGGTTTTAGAGGTTTTTTTCTTCAGGGTGAGTTGGGGCCCCATGAAGTTCGAGGCCCCCCGCGTCGTGGGATTTGCTGACAGTCAGCTATGCCATTGGTGGAAGTTATCCTTCCAAACACATTAATAAGAAAATCCGACAAACCATTTCCAAAAACATTATTATTACAGTTATTATTATTATTATCATCAAACCCCGATATTTTAGGTATAGATAACAAAATAATAAAATACTAACTATAATGACATCTTAAAAATGGAGTTACATAACCCCGGACTACTCGAAAAACATCCACGGTAGAGAAAACATATGGTTTACACCCGACCCACTTGTAAGCCCTTTAACAAAAACAAACATCTTAGATCATTGCAGCTATCAATCTATTCTTACAGAATAACATTTCCAGTCAAGTACTGCAATAAACATTCTTTTCGTAAATATTGCACAGATAATCGAATTTATCGATAAATATTATAACTGAATAAAAATCTGTATTAACTAAAAATACAGAATACTAAAATCTACTTGACTGGAAATGTTATTCTGTAAGAATAGATTGATAGCTGCAATGATCTAACAAGGAGACTCCACGGGTCGTGACTCGTCGATTTTGACGAAAAAATTTGTTTGTGCAGATCTCCATTAATAAAGTTCATTGGGCCAGCCATTCGACGCAATAATCAAGCAAACTCCAGAAAAAAATTCGTAAAGTTTGACCAAAATCAATTCTGACTTATATACGTGCCCTTTTAAAATACTACCATGTAGCTGTAGCCTACTCTGTAAGATGCGCGCTTCGTATCCCTATGGTCGTGGGTTCGAGGCGCGATGGTTTTTGTTGTTTTTATTTCTTCAAATTTTCTTTTTTTATTTTGTTGTAAATTTATGGGTATGCTTTAATATTTATTTATTTTCGAAAATAAATTTTTAAAAATATTTTTATCATGGCTAAAAGCTTCAAATTTGTTGCAGTCATTTCTGTTATTAAC
>AYEL01080452.1:0-20149 GCA_000484575.1 Olivierus martensii
GCGCGCTTCGTATCCCTATGGTCGTGGGTTCGAGGCGCGATGGTTTTTGTTGTTTTTATTTCTTCAAATTTTCTTTTTTTATTTTGTTGTAAATTTATGGGTATGCTTTAATATTTATTTATTTTCGAAAATAAATAAATATTAAAGCATACCCATATATTTACAACAAAATAAAAAAAGAAAATTTGAAGAAATAAAAACAACAAAAACCATCGCGCCTCGAACCCACGACCATAGGGATACGAAGCGCGCAACTTACCGAGTAGGCTACAGCTACATGGTATAGTATTTTAAAAGGGCGTGTATATAAGTCAGAATTGATTTTGGTTAAACTTTACGAATTTTTTTCTGGAGTTTGCTTGAGTATTGCGTCGAATGGCTGGCCCAATGAACTTTATTAGTGGAGATCTGCACGCACAAATTTTTTCGTCAAAATCGACGAGTCTTGACCCGTGGAGTCTCCTTGTAAGATGTTTGTTTTTGTTAAAGGGCTTACGAGTGGGTCGGGTGTAAACCATATGTTTTCTCTACTGTGGATGTTTTTCGATTAGTCTGGGGTTCTGTAACTCCGTTTTTAAGATGGTCATTATAGTTAGTATTTTATTATTTTGTTATCTATACCTAAAATATCGGGGTTGGACAATAATAATAACTGTAATGTTTTTGGAAATGGTTTGTCAGGGTTTTCTTATTAATGTGTTTGGAAGGATAACTTCCACATGCAGTTTTGTTGATGTTAGGAACTGGTCACTAATTGGTTCCCAGATTTTGCCCGATGAGAAGGGGGAGAGAAGTTTCTCTGGTCTGTATTACAACTGAGATAGGCTACATGGATAGCTGAAAACGTTTTTGAATAAACGATTTATCTTACTTATTTGGCTTATTGCTTGCTTTTATTTAATATCTAAAGTAAGAAGTTTTTCAATATGTAATAAAAATAATGTTTACTCCAAGGATATACATTCTTATGCATTTTATATGTCATTAGATAAAACCTACACCTGTAATAATACATTCTACAATGTTTATTTGAATTTATATTTTGAAGGGAATTTTAAAAAACAATGTATATTATTTTATCATTTTTCTCTACTTTTCGTTTTGTGGAATTAATCAATTTGGCAAGTGAGTGGCTCATATGTAGAGCAATAGTCATGAAATTGCATCTGTATTAAATATATTGGGTCTGTCGAAGTTTGTTCATAAATATTGAGCAATTTTATCTATATTTCATGCGCTGTATCACAATTCATTATCAGCAACAGTGATTTTTTTATCCAGTATTGTAACTAAAATTTCTTTTGCTATCTTATTATCCTTTTTCCATTGATTCAATTTAGCCATATGTCAGCATTATTTTTGGGTTTGACAAATATACCATTGATTAATTCTTAGGCATCACAAGCATCCAAAATCACTCGTACTTGAAATTTTCATTGCATCTAGTTGCTAGTATCCACAAGCTTTTCAATTTTCAGTCTATCTCTGTCCATTTTTCTTTGTTCAGTGAACAAAGTCCAGAAAGAATGAAAGAATAGACCATGTGCACATCAGCAATGTCATATAGACAGAAATGTTAAAAAAATTCCAATTCACAGTGATGTCCTTCATTTCATGTCTGGGCTCATAATCTTTTGATTGATAAATAAAATAAATGACCGAAGTTTTTAGTTTAAAACATTATTTTTTTATTCTATTGAAGTACACCAAGACCATTTACAACACACGTGTTCTACATCGGGTTCAGCAATAGCAACCAAGCAACAAGAAGATGGCAGAAAAAGACACATGCACAAAACAGAATAAAGTTCAATGTACAGGCACAAGATGCTGCTAAAGTAAAATTTTATGCTCAACAATCATATATTTTTGTAGATTATATTACAGTACTGTATTATTTATTTATCACAAAAAAATAATAAATCAAAAATAATATTAAGTATTATATGGTCAATAGAAGTTTTATTGCTTCATATAAATTGCAGTGAAGTAATCTCCCATATCTTTGACTGTGATTTGTTCATCATTAGCAAGAATGATTTTATTTCTTATTAATGTATAGTTCTGTTAATTGTGTGGGAAGATGTTGCTGAAGTAATATAACAACACTGATAAAAATCCAATTGTTTATGTTTGAAATAATTATTACATTTATCTATCATTATTATATTTTCTCTTTTTGATAATTCACAGTAGACTCTTTGTCTTACAACTGCACTCTTTATTCTCATATTCATTCATTTATGAACTTTAAAACCATCCTGTTACACTCACAAAATGCACACAAAAAACAAAGCTCTAAACAGGATAAATACTTTATTACCAGAAACGCTTTCGACCTTATCAGTAGGTCAACTTCAGCTGTAATGAATATATAGAACGGAGAGAAGCCAACCCCTACAAAAATAAACAACTCAGAAATGACGTCATAAGAGACGTTGTATAAACATTTACACATTATCACTACAAATTCCACTTCTACAACAATCATAATACCGGTAACAAATACTAATAATAATAATAATAATAATAATAATAACAATGTCGTCATTTTTGAGTTGTTTATTTTTGTAGGGGTTGGCTTCTCTCCGTTCTATATATTCATTACAGCTGAAGTTGACCTACTGATAAGGTCGAAAGCGTTTCTGGTAATAAAGTATTTATCCTGTTTAGAGCTTTGTTTTTTTGTGTGCATTTCATTCATTTATGTTTTCTAGATAGAATTCCTTTTGTGAGCATACTTGTTTCATCCATACAAATCATGAAATTATTCTTTTTTTTTTGTTGCTGCATTTCTTTGAATTTTATATTTCTTAAGAACTGTTTCTGATATTTTTTAATCCAGAATAACTATTTACTTTTATTTTTAATATACCGTATTTGCCGGCGTATAAGACGCACCGGCGCATAAGACGCACCCTCTTTTTTATGCACATTTTTGAAGGATAAAACTTTATTACTGATCATTATAATGAATTTACAGTATTTTAAATATAAAGTAATACAAACAGCAAATACTTTCTGCAAATACCCGATCTATCTCGGAAAGAGCACCTTTTAATCTTTTTCGTCAAGACCCAGACACTCATCTCCAGAGTTAAATGAAGAGTCACTTGAAACCTCTTCTAAATCAGCATCTGAGTCCTCATACAACAAATTGTCCTCTGTACCATCCATTGCATTACTAATGCCACATTTCTTAAATGATTTAACCACTGTCTCTGTTTTCACAGCATCCCATGAAGCTTTGACCCATTCACAAACTTGAGAAATGCTAGGCCCAGCTGTGATCGTCGATGAAAGCGCATGCGCATTCATTGAACTCTACGTAACTAATATTCCCACACTCCGCAAGGAAACAAGAAAGAAATCGCATAACTCCGAATAGAGGAAATTTCCAGAAATGAATGTAATCAAAAACTGAGTATCGGCGTATAAGACGCACCCCGTTTTTCAGACCTATTTTCAAAGAAAAAAAGTGCGTCTTATACGCCGGCAAATACGGTACATTAGGCATCCTAACCTTAAAATGAGACTTGCTTTTGAGGTTTTTAAGCGTTTTCAGAATTCTGTAACCCTAAATGGGACCTGTGTCTGTTGGGTTAAGGGACACTCTGCATTATATGGTAACGAGCTAGCTGACACACTGGCACGCACTGCTTATTTAAACAAGAACACATTTTATAATACTCTACCGGTTACATATGTTAAAGGCTTTCTACGCAGGGGATCACAGAGCAGTTGTTCTATTAGATGGGAGACTGATAATAAGGGAGAGCTTACTCATAGATTCTTTCCTAGTCTTAATAGAAAAAAATAAATAAATAAAATAATATAAAATTTATTTATTTAAAAGAAATAAATTAATTAAATGAATGAAATTTCCAGACTACATGTTTCTGATGAACAGAATTGATTACTTGAAAGACTTATCTATAAAACTGCTAAAATTTTGCTTTGCTTTAATTTAGTCAATCTTGATAAATAATTAAAGATAAAATTATTTTGCTTTCAACTATTTTACACAAATACAAGAATCTATTGGAATTCACTATAATTTTTGCATGCCTAAAAACATATCTACCCCAATCAGAGGGAACACAGTTACAGTAAATAAACTGCATTCCTCATCTATTTTTTTTTTCTCCTTGTCTCTGTGTTAGTTAGTCTTTCGATAACCATTGCTAGATGCATTCTGTACTGTTTTTAGTCTTATATTAAAATAACTTGTAATCAATGTATAAATGTTTCCACTGTTTTCTTACCTAAATTCGTTAACAGTTTATGGGCCCAGGAAATGCTGGAAAATTGTAAAACTGAAAAGTCGGCAGTATGGAGACTAGTCAAATTAGTTTTGAAGATTAAATCATTTATCGTTTACTGTAACTCTCAAGCAGTTTGTGAGACAAGTTTCATCTGATTATACAAACTTGTAAGTACACTTTTCAATTTAAAATGATGTCAGATAAAATTGATGTGAGTAGCATATGTAAGTTCAATGGAAAAAATTACCACCAATGGAAATTTCAAAAGAAGTGCACCCTACAAGCAAAATCTATCAGTGCAAGAGCAGACCCAACTGAAGCTAGAAAAGAACTTGACAAATCAAATAGACAAGATGCTATTGCAATATTTACATTAATTTCCACAATGGTCTTATCACAAATAACATTGATCAAAAACTGTGAATCTTCAGCTGAAATACTCAAGAAACTAGATTCTATTTACTATCAGAAGTTCAAAACAAATGAAATGTTGGTGCACAAAAGATATCAATATAAAATGGATTCAAAAGATTCAATAGTGTAACATATCACTAAGGTAGAAAACATAGCCCAAGAACTTCAAGAGACTGGAGAAAAGATTAGTGATATCATGACTAAAATTTTAGGTAAAAGTAAAGTTGAGGCAGGCTACGTGGATAGCCAAAAACGTTTTTGAATAAACGAATTATCTTACTTATTTGGCTTATTTTTACTTTTATTTAATACTTAATTAAGAAGTATTCCAATATAAAATTTTAGGATCATTGTCATCAAAGTACAAAAACTTTAGGCAAGCATGGCTTTCTATGGCAGAAAATAAACAAATCATTGAAAATCTGGCAGCTCATCTTCTGGATGAAGAAGTTAATTTAACTGCCTCTAAGAAAGATGAAGAAGCACTTACAACAGCTATATTCTGCAGCATCAATAAACAACAGGATTCAAAACCTCAAAGCAAAGGCAAGATCAAAGTGACATGGAGAAAAGGACAGTTTGCATGAGACTGTAATTCTCCAAAAAGGGATAGAATACTTAGAGATGACAAAAATTCCAGAGAGGTTCATGAACAGAATCATTTTCAACATTCAATATCCTTAGAATGATAAATCAGACAACACTGTGAACTTTGATCAACAAGTGTGGATCTTTGATAGTGGAGCATCAACTCATATGACTAGACATCATGAATACTTCTTTATGCTAGAAGATGTAAGTAAGCCAACCACAGTAATTCTTGGGAGCAATGGAAGACTACTAATAAAAGGAAAGGGTGATATTAAAATGAAGAAAATGAATTAAGAATTACTTAAACCATTGTCTTGATAAATAAATACTAATTGTAGTACTAAGACAGGTATAGTAAAATAAACAACTATACAATTGCAGAAAGTACTTTTGGCTTTATTAAACCCACTTCAGTCTGTGTACAAGTATTTGAACGCAGTATATTTCTTTTGTGTATTTCTTTTAATTATTACTATGTAGAACTGAACTTTAATATTATTGTTTTAGAATTTCAGTCTCTTTAACCACTTAGTGAGTATTAATCTTAACAACATATTAATTAAAGTATATAGCACATAAGACATTTGATTGGGTGAAAATGCTTTAGCTTTCCAGAAGACTCAGGATCAAATTATGAACCAAACTATTGGAAATTCAAGTGATGACACTTGTCAATCCTATCCCTCTACAGTCCAGCAGACTTCCAAGAATGTTAATAACCTATGATAGAATTTGAAAGGGCACAACTGTTTATTGATTAGTAAATAACAAAGAACTGGCATTAAAAAAATTAATCATGTTCACAACATTTTATTTTCTGTCTTTTATTAGAAAATAATTTTCTTTATCTTTAAGACATGATATATAACTGCTATATAAAATTTTACAATTAAAGGAAAAATTGAATGATGTGGGACCTATGGACTGATGGAATGACAAGCTTAGGCCTTGCACATTTGTGAACTCACAGGTAAGGATGGGAGATGTGGATTAATGTTTAGATGAAAAATGTTTTCCCGATTAAATTGAACTCTGAGACAAAAAAAATCAAAGATTTATTAAAGCAGATAATAGAGAGTTTTTACAATTTCTGCACATGTAGAAAATTACATGGGAGGAATTAAATATCTTAAAAATAAGTAAAATCCTCTACTGTGTAAAGACTCAAAGAATGCTGATTGAAGAAAGTTTTTGTCTGGAATCAGTTCTCTTCAATATTGTTCTCTTTCATAAATCACCACACCACAGTTGGAGAAAAACATAATCAGTTGCTTTGGTTTTGTGTTGTATCACCTCTGCTGATTTGCCCTGAAATTCTTTCAATGTCCAGCCAGCAACTTGATTTTCAATGTTTTTGCACCTCTTTCCTGACAGCGACTGCTTAATTTCTCCTTGTTCTCTCCCCAGTGGTGTAGCTGAAACTGAGAGGCCCCCGCAAAAATGTCGATGGGGGCCCATCGTTTTTTAATTTATCGATATAATTTATTTCAAATGCTATGTAAACTCTGTACATTGGATGTCAACATTTATTTATAAGGATGTCGATGTAAAAAAAGCCTAAAGATGTCAACGTTTATTTATAAGGATGTCGACGTAAAAAAGCCTAACGCCTGTATGTCAACGTTTATTTATAAGGATGTCGACGTAAAAAAGCCTAACGCAAAATTAATTTATTTAATAAGGGAATAGGTGATGGGGAATAGGTGTTAGAAACAGTGAAAGTAATAGGATTGTGGTATTCTACCTTAAATTATTAATTTATTTGTTATCCCCACTCTTAATGTTCACATCTATATTAATTACTGTTTATTTTATTTTATTTTTAATTTTATATTTCTGTTTGTAAAATTGTTTGCCGCGAGAGGGCGCTTCTCTAGGAAGTCAGCCCCTCATCTCCTTTCTACCTGTGAACACTTTTCCTTGGACTCAAGAGTGTGTGCACGTGTTTGTACGGAAGATGATGAATCACCAGTCAATGTTGTGTGTTAGATAAAACTCTTTGAGAGGAAATCCAATTACATCATCTCAAGTGCAACTTCTCCCGTAAAGAACTTTCGCCATTAAAGCTAACAAAAGAAGATTAAAAAAGTGAACTTTTTATTTTATTACTAATTTGTAAAATTTTGATAATGTTCTAATGCATTGTCCTTTGTATAGATCTTTAGATTAAGTTTAGTTATTAAGAGAATTCTTGTGTAATCATTGTAAATATATTAAAATTTAATTTTTTCTATATTTATCTCTGTATCCTGATATCAATTAGTGGAATCCACTTTCTTGCACATTCATTCAAACCTGAGTATATCTTTACTCAGTGTTTTTTACATTGGCGTCTGTGACAGGATTTCCACTGGCTGATTTCAGGAAATTAATCTTTATAAGTAATTTATATTTGCTATTTAATAATGATAACTGAAAATTCTAATACCCTTCATTATACTAACGATTCAAGTGGGTCTCCTATAATAAACCCCCCTCCTGTGGCCGGGTATCTTGGAATTATTCCGACATTCTCCGGCAATCAAAACGACACTTCAGATGTGTGTGAACTATTTAAGGTCTCAACCATGTTGCCAAGCTTGCTGGTTGGGACGAGTGATTTAAGCTATTAGCCCTTAAATCATGCCTTAGGGGTGATGCTTTATCCAAAATCCAAGACATTTGTGAGCTAAACGATGATGACTACAAAGGGGTTAAGAGAGATCTTTTAGGGCCGTTTGCATGACTTTCGGTTTAATCTGCAGAATAGCTATTCTGTAGAATAACTGCTTGGCCACCATTTGTGCCAGCTCACCACTCTTCGACCACGACTGTTTTTGCTTGATATTGTCGTAAGTGATCAACTTTTCATCGCCAGTCACCATCCGATTCAGAAATGGGTCGACTTTGTTGCGATTCAGCAGTGATTCACAGATGGAAATTTGGTCCATGAGGTTTTTTTGCGTTAACTCGGTGGCACCCATACGTTCAGCTTCTTTTTTATCCAGCCTTTTCCAAATGATTCCAAACGGTTTTTTGTGCAATGTTTAGCTCCTGGGCAATAGAAACAGTGCTTATATGCAGTCGGACTCAGCCATTTCGATGATTTTATCCACATTTTTGACGATTGACCTTCCAGAGCATGGTGCATCTTTGACATCGAAATTACTGGAACGGAATCAACGAAACAAAAACTGCGCTTGATCGGCTGTTACAGTATCAGAACCATAAACACTATTCACATTTTCAGCTGCCTGGCTTGCGTTTTCACCTTTATCAAAGAAAAACTGTAAAATATAGCGTATTTTCTCTTTGCTGGTGTCCATCTTTGACGTGAGTTCAAACAAAACTGAGTCAACCATTCACAAAACTGTCAAATAAGATTTTTAGTACAAAATGTCAGCTTTCTAACACCATCTAGTGTAAACTAATCGGACTTTTAGAGCACAAGATACAATTTATTAAAGCCATCTATTGGAAAAATAATGGATTACTTTTTACTAGACCTGATATAATAAAAAACAAATGTGGAACATTTATAAATGTTTAAGATATCACTTCTAAGATATATTGTCAATATTTATTATATTATATTTCGTATATTTTTTATGATTAATTAAGACAAAATTTGATTTTTTTTCCAAACGGGCAATTTTATTATATCTGAGAAGTTGATTAAAACTTGAAAGTGGTTTCATGAACCAAGAGTCCAAAGCTTACCAAACTCATTGGTAAGATCAAATAATTTTTTTTTCTTTTGAAAAATTTGGAAAAATTAGAATTTTCCGAAATTGCTGTCCTCAATGCATTTATTACATTTTACAAAGCATAAAAATCAGCCAATAAAATACCCTTGGGGTGACAGCCCAATATGAAATCTGTCATGCAGCAAAATAGAGTAAAAACAATGGCTGGCAGTCTACCATGAAACCAATCACGTCCAGGTAAAGATGACACCACTAAAGGGTTAAACAGAAAAATTTTATGCATATAACTAATATAGGTAGATCAAACTTGGCAGTAGTATTTAAGGTTGGTTCTCACTATTCGCTGTGGAAAATGGAACGGTCAAAACCGTTGTGGTTAACTGTGGTGGTAATTCCTCTTGCCAGTTCCCACTGTCACAGTAAGCTACGCTTTTCCCAAGATTCTCAGTGCCATTTCCATGATTCATTTCGTGTAAAACAAAATGAACACAAAAAGCAACAAAAGGTACTCATTGTTTACGAAATGATGTCAATAGCTGCAGTAAATGAGGAAACTGAAACAAAATTGCGGAAGAAAACATGCTGGATCGAAGATATTTATAAGAAGTGATACAAACAAGGTTACTATGTAAATCTCATTAAGGAGATGAGAGAATCCTGCTATCTTGATTCAGTCAAAGTTGCTAAGATTCAACCCCATAAAATGCATTGATTTCATTGGTGGATGTTATCTCAATAGATTTTACTGTCACGGTAAAACTGAATCCATTTAGACTCTGGACAGCAGCAGTTTTTATGCCATGGTATGACATCAAAACCACGCTGCTTTCGCCATGGGCATATTTTCCACTGCAGTTTTACTCATTATAACTATATATCTCATTATTTTTTGTGCTTGTTATAAATGAGCTTGTGTGTATAATAATATGAATTTTAATATTAATAAAAATGCATTGATTGAATATGTAATTCCCTAAGCATAATCATGAATGTGTTAAGAAAATTCTGGCAAAACAAATTTAAATGAAAAAGATAAAATTTTAAAAACTGGTTCAATAATTCAGATATCATAATAGCACAGACACTGTAATAATACAGATAAAATTTGATTTAGATAAAAAATTAAAAAAGAAAATCAATAATTCCAAATTATAGAAATTATTACTTAAATGGAAGAATATATAGACAGTCTCCAACTTAAATAGATCTATATTTACATAAAAACAAACAAAAAAATATATTGATTATAGCAGATACAAGCATTTTCCTCCTAATTTCTTATATTTATTATATGTACATGTGTTTTATGGGCATAAGCTAGTTTTAGTTAATGACCTGGGCTTGGATCCAGACCTCTCATAAAACTCTTAATTGAATTCAGATTCTCCAAGATGGCAAGTGATTGCATTACCACATGATTTGTGCTTATTCTTTAATATAACTATTTTTTTATATTACATCTTTGTGACAGTATTTTAGTACTATTGAAGGTATGCTCTATATATATATGCTTTGACTAACATAAGGTTTCACAGAATGATATACTTATTCAATTTGGGAATTGCCTGCATATAGGATTATTTTGCATTCATTTTTTAGCATAATGTTAATATTCTGCATACTTGAGTACATATAATTCCATATTTATGCAACATCAAGTTTTGGAAAATATATTAAAAATTTCAATTTTAAATATAAAACCAACTAGTTTTAAGCAAGGTTATGATAAAATCATAGTTCTGATGAGTGTAATCATCAAAATTCTTCAACATTTTCAGTCTTTTCCAGGAGCTAACAAAGGCTGAATAGAATATATAGATATAACACTAATTACAGATATGCTACGTAAATATCACGTATTGTTTTCATTTTACCAAAATATTTATGTTATAATTTATATAAATTCAACCTCTAAAAAACTTCAAAATATCTGCTTAAACTAATGAAATTTATATTAAGACATACTAGAATTTTCTGAATATCAACTTCATTTTTGTTTAATTATGCATTTTTGTTTATCTTCATATGAAAACAAATCAGAAATTTTAAAAACCTGCAATATTATAGAAATCAGACAATTGTACTTTCAACTTATTCAATTAACAAGAAATTATCTCAGTTCAAGTGATAACTTTTTGAAACACCCTGTATAAAAATTTCTTACCTGTTGTTGATGAGCTATTGTTTGCTTCATTAAGACATTTTTTATGCTTTGTTCCATTGCATATTTCTTAGCTTTTGTAACCATCTCCTGCTGTTCATTAGTAAGTTTGACCAATCCCAAACCAAGCAATGAAGATGGAGATCGCATAGCACCAGGGCCTGCCAATACCGGGCCTGTCTGCTCCACCTGAGCAGATTCATTTGTACCATTAAGATCTGTGGGCAATAATAACTTAATTAGTATTATAAGAAAAAATTATTTTTTTATCCTGTAAAATAGGAGTGTCCAAAAGATAATGGATTTGAATAAAGCAATATTTTAGATATTTTAGTTTGACATTAAATCTTATTTATAAAAATAAAGATTAGCATATTTGTATATAAAATGATATAATTATTAATAAAAGGATATTTAAGTCTAGATAAGTCAAAGAAATAATTCTTCTGCACTACATTACGACTGACT
Organism: Olivierus martensii; assembly: GCA_000484575.1. Taxonomy (NCBI): domain Eukaryota; kingdom Metazoa; phylum Arthropoda; class Arachnida; order Scorpiones; family Buthidae; genus Olivierus; species Olivierus martensii. The sequence goes on from AYEL01080452.1 coordinate 11,586, forward strand.
CAAAAATGTGCTCAATTAAAAATAATTGTGTTAAAAAATAATTATTTCATAAAAAATACATTTATTTTCAAATGATTTTAAAATTAAACTACAAACATTATGAATTATTTTTTTAACTCACTTTCTCAATCATTACGGAAAACAATAATGCAAAGCTTCACAAGAGAAACATATAAAAAATATATTTAGCAGCTTAAAAATCAAATTTAGTCTAATCTATCTATCTTATTAGAACAATTAAAATTCCATTGATGATTTTTAAATGCCCATTAAATAAATTATAATTTTGGTGAAAAAAATCCATATTTCACAAAAAAATTATATTTAGTCATCATTTTGAAAAAAATTTTTTCCAAAAATTATTATTCTTGGATGTAATCAGAAATAAGAAGAAAACAAGGTAAAATTATTATCTTATAATGTCAAACCAATTAATCGAAATATTGTTCTATTCATTTTTAATTAATTTTGTTTTATTTATTTCTTTTTTAAGCATTGAAATTTATATTGTGGTATGTTAGATCATCTTTTAATTCATGAAATTGAACCAAACAGAAAGCATAAATTTATTTTCAACTTTTTAATAAGCTGATTCTTCTACAACACTAAAATAAGTTAGGATATTTAAAAATTTCACTTATAAACAACTATAAATAAGGATATATGATTATATTCATATATAAAAATTTATAACTATAATTCATTTTCCCACAAGAATTAATACATTATGAATAATTCAAGACACTGATAATTATTATTAATTTTCAATAATCTAAATTATCCTTTCAAACAAAATTGGAATAAGTCACTAAATTCTTTTAAATCTCAATCTTATTCTTGAAAGATCAATTTGATATTTAAATTCATTTTAATTATTAATCATTATTTATTTATATTATGTCGATTTTTAATTTATTAATATAGCAATTAATATATATTTATTCAATTTGGAAAAAATCATAATGAACATCACTTTATGGCTTCTGTAATTTGAATTTATCATAAGGACTGTTTATATTTTGAATACTGAAGCTTAATATTTAAAATTAGATATCCATTGTATGTTTCTTCAAATTAAAGTATATAATATATTCTAGTGGTCTCAAACTTGCAATGTATAGTTCAATGGATACTTTTTTGAAGTTTGTATTGTATTTATTATAATCACAAGAGAATATAGAAGATATTCATAAAAAAAGTAATTGTTTTCATGAAATATTTGAAAATCACTTTAAAATGTTTTAATAAATTATACTGAAATTCAGTACAGCAATAATTTTTGTAAATCTGAAGTGGAAAATTTGTATTAAAAATTCTATCATTTGCAAATGGTTTTAAAAAAGTTGAACACGAATTGAGGCATATAATTAAGGAAATTAAAACAAAAATAGTTAAAAAAAATCAACATTCAGATTATTTACTTCATAAAAATCTTTTTCTTGCAAGACATTAATTTTAAATGTGGGCCTCCAATCAATTAAAGATGTCTAAAGTGGCAGATTTGAACGTGAATTTAGGTCTATTGATATATAATGTTCACTGAAGGTATAACTACTAATCAGGAGAAAACTGATATGATTTTACAAGCTATGTCCTAATTTTGACCAGTGAGACATTACATTAGCATGGTCATTGATCATTTGTTGTTGGATCATCATAAGTTAACAATGAATATAGAAAAACTGATAATGATATATTTGCATACATTTTATTTTAAAAGAAACAAAGTGCTAGATAAGAAAAACATAACTGTTAATTTTAATTGATTTATTGTAAGATTCAAGATATGTTAACTGCAAGAGTTCTAAGCATTTAGGCTATGCACAATTATGTAAAACATATTCTCTTGGTAAACATTTGACATTTACCACATATACTGATAATTATTAAATTCTCATACAAAATTGAGCATCTTTGGCTATCATTTTTTGAAATTTCTTGTAAATCAAAAATATTTATTGAATGAATGTGCATATTCAAATCACCTGCTTTAGCTCCTTATATATCCTACTTAGAATTTGAATGTAGAACCTAAGGATGGTACACTGTACCAAAAATGTTAGTTTTTAAATAAAAAAATCTATCCTTATTCTCAACTGTGATTTGTGCTTGTGATTAATTAGCTTGGATGAATGTTTATAATTATCAGATTATTATTAATAATAAAAGATATCAAAAATATACATTGAAAAATGAAATGCACATTCTTAAAAATTTCACTCTAAGAAATTAATATTTGTGTTTAGTTTGATTTATATTTTAAATAATTAGACTATTTTTATAAACTCAAATATGGTTATGAACATTAATTTTAAAAATCAATAATTTTTATAGCTAACAGAAATAAAATTTCTTCTTTATATGTAATTGTATATTAATTTAATCTAAAAAATATAGTGAACTTTCAGTTTAATAAAATGTATTTAATGGAGTTCAGAAATATTAAACACTGTCCATTAGAAAAACTTTTGCGACTGACAGTCCTTGGCTTACAATGGGGTTCCGTTCCAACATCTCCGTCATAAGTCCATTCTGATGCAAGTCGAGGACTTTTGTAATTCTTGATTTGTCTGATTTCTGTTTTAATATTTTCATAAATAAAGTTGCTGTTTAACTTAAAACAGTTAAAGCTTTCCTCGCCTTCTTTTTTATCTTGGAATTTTCATCAGTAGTATTATCCTCTTACTGGACATGACAGAATTACAGTAAGATATAGTAATAAGGTTTTGATTGCCAACTAATGGCAATGATGCGATGCATATACAAAAGCAATGTATTACCTGTATTTTATTCTTTTTTTTTTAAATTTATATCTTGCTTTCAATATTCTTCATTTTAATATTTTTATTGCTATTTTAAATATTATATATAATAATATTCTGTTTAATGATGTTTCTAATTTATAACAATTACTATATATGATTATGCATTCAGAGCTATCATATAAACATTTGTATCTAATGATCACTCTTCCCCCTATTAGTATAAACCAAAAGTTTATTATAATTTAGTTTTAATGTGATAACTTATATATATTTCAACATTATTATTTTATTTAATAGTAGTATTCTTTGGCATTATTTTTATTGTTCTAAATTTATAATTTAAAATTTTGTTTATTGAAAAGTGGAAACTTTAAATTTATTCAATACAAACATTATAAGCAATAAAACAATTTATTTTAAACAGAAGAAACATTTCCGATTCATTATGGATCCTCTTCAGCTTCTAAAGAAAGATATTTTAAATTTGAAAAGTTTGTATTCATCATTTGATTATTACGTCACCATATAAAAGTTTTAAAAATTTAACAGAGTATCAAAATTAAAGATAAATTATTAATAAAAGATACGTATTATAAATAAATGTGGACATATTAACAAAATAACAATAACTTCAAAAGTTCATAACTTATGGATAATTCCATAACTCCATGCATTGGAGAATGACGTACTAGGTTGCTCGTTTATGACATTCACAAAAGAAACATTTAAAACGTTTCTTCTGTTTAAAATAAATTGTTTTATTGCTTATAGTGCTGGTATTTAATATTTCTCATCTTAGAAGTGGAGTATGAATTAATTAACATTTAAATTTATTCTTTCTGCTTGGTACACAGATTTAAAATGTCTATATTTGCAAGAGAATTCAAATGTAAAATTTGCACCAGCTTACCAGTTTCTTCAAATTCCAGAGGGAAAAAATTTACGAATTTATTTTTTTAAACTCTTGCAATCCATCTTTATATTAATTAATCTTAAATGAGACTCATTTATTGTTGTAAAATTCCAGATAATCTTAATCGCTATAAGAATAATTTAACGATTGAAGATTGTCAAACTGATGTTTGATTAACAAAATAAACAGCAAAGTAATTCTTCCTATGTAAAATTTTTGGACACTCCTATTAATAAAGAAGTAAATAAAACAAAAACTACCATCATTCAAACTGCTAAATAACTATTTAATATGGCTTATTTATAAAAAAGGCATGCAAAGAAGACATGTTAAAGAATTTTACTGACAATTAGGCAAGAAATTAAAATTATTTCGCCAGATTAAACAAATACATTACAATTATTTTTATAATCCCTTAATCAATTCAATAAAATTTTAACTTTTGAAACAATTATCTAGATTATTTATTATAGATATAGTTTTGACTACAGGCATGTTAACTTTAATAGTCTTTGAAAAAAAATTCCCAATAATTAATATGTATATATATACCTGCAGTAATAAAAGAAGCATTAGCTTTTATAAAATTTTGTAAAAAATTTATTAAAAAGTTTAAAAAGTAATAGTTTCTAAGCTAATGCTATGAAAAAGAAAACTTATACTAATAAGATGAAATACTGCACTGCAATAATAAAGTTTAAATTTTCAATTATTGCAATGCATGAACAATAAATATTATATTTATATATATAAAACAGTACATTTCTCTTCATTGATAGTCATGTTATAACACAAAAAAAAAAAAAAAAAAAAAAAAAAAAAAAAATAGTCTTTGAAAAAAAATTCCCAATAATTAATATGTATATATATATATACCTGCAGTAATAAAAGAAGCATTAGCTTTTATAAAATTTTGTAAAAAATTTCATGCTAATGTCTCATTTTGTGCTGTAATTGATCGTTTCGCATGAGCAAGCACAAGTCTTTGTACCAAACGTTGAACTTCCCTCAGTTTGCTTTCAACTACATAGCATAAAAACACAAGAAAAAGAGAAAAAGAACAGGAGAAATCAAAGTTAGAAAATCACCTGCATTCTACACTTTTAACTATTAGTCATCTTACGATTAGGCATTGTGAGTTTTATGAAGTAAAATTGGATCTTAATTTTTGTATTAAAAGTTGATGGATGATTTAAAAGTTCCTACTTTCTGATGATTTTTGAGTGTTTAAAACTACAATAAAATGTTAACAATATACTGAGAATAAATATATTTATTCATGATATTAATTTCAGTTTAAGGTTAGCAATTTTGCAATATATACTTTAAAAATTTTGAATTATACAAGATAAACATTTTATTATAGTCCATACACTACTTTTATTATTAGAATATTTAAATTTTCCAAATAACTTTGTAGTAATGCTTGACAAAATTTTCATTTTTAAATATATATAGAAAATACTTATAGAGAAAATAATATTAAATAAAATAAATAAATAAACAAAATAATATAAATTTTAAAATTTAATAAATTATTATAAATAAATTATATAAAATTATTAAATAATAAAAATAATTAAAATAATATTAAATAAAATAAATAAACTTTAGAATGGGAAATGCTTCAGTTAAACTCATTTTAATATTAATGTTAAACAGCATCAAAGCAATGTTATATGGAAATTTCTAAACTGATTTAAAATTTTCTTAATATAAATAAACGCATAATTACAATCTTAAATATAAATTTAAAAATTCTAGTTATTGAATTTGTGAAGTAATTTCCAGGAATTCTATTTTTACATTAAAAATTTTTCTTTTGTTGTACATTAATCTTTTATTAATTTAATTAAAGAAAATTCTATATTGCATACTGTAGTTTAGTATATAAAGAAAAAAACTACAAAAATAAAGAATATCAGCTCATAAGCATGCAATTTAAATATAACATAAGAAAGCCTTTCAATTACTTCAATCTATACTTGAATCATTTAACACATTATTATAATATAATTAGAAATTTCTAAAATATTAAAGAAATTCTTTTAAATATCAAAATATGATTCATAAAATGATATAATTAGAAATTTCTAAAATATTAAAGAAATTCTTTTAAATATTAAAAAATAATTTGCAGTATTTAAACATTAAATTAAATTTATTTTACATTGATAAATTAGAAAAATCTCTAAATTTAAACAATGTAAATGATAATTTTCATATTACATACTGTATTTTATATTTTAATCATATACATAAAAACTTGTTTAAAATTATAAGTTAATAAAATAACAATTAAGTAAAATAATATATTAAATATCAAAACATAAATTTAATAGTTGGTAATTTACAGTATATAACATCTTTAAATATCAAGATTATTCAGATATTCTGAGACCTACCAAATACAACTTTTTTTTTCAAATTTAAAATTATCCTCTAAATTAATACTTCAGAAAAGAAACTATCTTAAATTTCTTAAACCATCAGAACCAATTTTGTAATTACTAACATGTTTTGTTTTTCTGTTGTAAGGGAATCGTTTAATTATCTTCCAATTTAATTTACACTCCATTTTATAAAAATTATTATTATTATTACAGATCTCAAAATATTGAATAATCTTTTTATCTCAAGATTTTGATCAAACCATAACCTTAGTAATTAGTTTTTTCCAATGGATATTAATCATAATAATAACTGGATCCATTCTTTTTTATAGAATTTTTTAAAAACAATCTTTTATAAATTAATAATAAAATTTCCTAATTGTAAACTTAAAAAATATTAACAATAGCAATAGCAGAATATAAAATTTAAATCATTCGTCCCCATTCTTTCAAATATTATATATATTTACAATTTCAGTCACACATGCATATAAACAATCAAGCACCACACATCTGGGAACTTCATTCTGAGTCCAGTGGAGGTCTGTCATAGTAGCACCAACACTGGAAAGCATGTGGAATTCTCTGCAATGACAAAGAAAACAGAACAGAAGACTCTATTTAGTCGTGTAGAACCAATTTCAGACCTCCCAAATAATGTATGAGTTATAGTTAACAACTTACATATTTACTTTACTAAATAAACATTAATATAAATTATTGTATTATTAAAATTTACTACTACTTAGGGATTATCACAAGATTATTTTTTAATATCTAATTTCAGATATTTGTCTATTAACTTCTTAAAAGCTGTATTATATTTTTCAGTTGTAATGACAAATTAAAAAAAAAAAAACAAGCAAACTTCAGTTCTTATTCCTACATATTTTCAGTTTTTAACATTAAAATCTAATTAAATGTATTTATTATTGAACTCTTTCAAACAACTGTTATATATTTTCTCCTTATTTCTTTGATTCAGTCTTCACAAAATACCTACAACAAGAAATTCTATCTGAAAATTTTTGAAAAGCTCTGTACCAAAAAAAAATTGTTTATGATGTAAACTCTGCATTTTATATATTTTAATTTATCTTTCATGTTCAGCAAGATTAAAATTTTAAAAATTTGAATTATTAGTATTAAAAAATTTCAATTAGATATTAAAAAATAATCATGTTTTGAAAATCGAATTATAATTTTATTTTGAACTTATATTTTATAATTTAATAAAGAAAAATCAAAAAATAATAAAAAGAATTAACTTCTAATTTAATAAAATAAACTAATATCAAATATTATCTATCTCATAAGCTCTTTTGACTTAAATATTTTATGAGACAGCTGCATGACATTGGCAATACTGTAAAATATAAAAATTAATAAAGTTCTAAAATCAATATTATATTTATTATAAATTAATGTAAATTTTTAAACTGATAATTTTTATGTTAAGAAGTAAAATTAAGACTAGAATAAGCTAAGAATTCAACATAAACCTATTTAAATTATCATCTGCAATGTTTGAAATCATGCCTATCTAAAAGATTTTTAATTGTTTGAAATGCTTGCAAATAAATGCTTGGCCATATGTATTTCCAAATTTATTTTTCAAATAAATTATTTGCATGATAAAAACAAAATTTACAATGTATAAAATCATCTTTTTTATTTTCAGAATGTAAATTTATTTTATAAAGAGGCCACTGAAATAAATTATATTTATACAAATTTATAGAAGTCTATTTGTTTTGAAAAATGAGACAGACAAAAAATCCTTTTGTTTTAACTTTCTATAAGAATGTTTGCAAGCAGAAAATAATAATTTAAGGATTCCTTTTTTCTATAATTATCATATGAGATGATCACATTTATGAATAATAATAAAATAGCTTATTTTATGATAAACACAAGCATTAAAAAGTTCTGCTATCTATTCAATTGCCATTTTAAATTTTACCCTGCAATATTAAATTAGCTCCATTTTCCTATAATTATCCAAGTTTGTCAATGAGCATTATGTGGTTAACAGTGCTATGGAATAATATACTTCCAATATAAAAAAATTACGTGCATATTAAATTTAAAATTATATATATTTTATTTTATTTCCCTATTTTGCATTCAAAGTTTAACTAATTTATGCATATCTTTAATTTTAATTTTATTTTATAAACCTAATCTGCATATATTTCATACGTTATAAGTAGCCAATTATAAAATATACTGAAATGAGCAAGGATTTTCTTGAAAGCAATGTTTTGCATTATATAATTATTATATAATAATAAAAATTCAAGCTAATTTACATATGAACAAACTAAGGAGTTTTTGTTGAAAATGTTAAACTATCTAATTCCGCTATGTAGCTTTTATATGCTAAACTATTTTATTGCTTTTACAGATTTCAAATAATTATGTGTATTTTGTAAATTATTCCATCTAGCTGAACAAATTATCATATTTTATATAATATATACATATATATAT
>AYEL01080453.1:0-27134 GCA_000484575.1 Olivierus martensii
ATTATTATTTATTATTTTATTTTGTTAATTATTAATATGAAAATCATTCTGAAATTCTATGGATTTTTATTTAAAAATAAATATTTTTAAATTTTATTGTTTTTCTTGAAAATGCAACAAATAAAAAAAATTGAACTGATTAAAGAAAGTATTTATTGCATTAATTTTTAAGTATCATTTATAACACTAAATCTATTCTTGGATATTTATTTATATATATATATCAAGTTATTGATTAATATGTGTTCTTTCAGTACAACACTATTTAAATGCTCTTGTGCTTTGAAATCTATTTTTATCAGTAATTTCTTTGACTTTTTCAAATTAATATTATATTGTTATTGTATTTACAATTTTTTTCCCCTCCTTTTATAACAGTTCTGTGGATAACCAAATTATCAATGTGAAAAAAAAAAATTGTAAGAATTGACAAACTAAAATATTTAATTCTATATATTTATTTTCAAGGCTATAAAGTAAATTATGCAAAAACTATTCTCAAAATACCAAACATGGAAAAATTTTAAAATGTACCTCCATGATCATATCTTTCAAAACATTTTAAAGATGTTTTTATAATGAAAAAAAAATATTCACATACTCTTAGAAGAGACAATATGTATTTTAAATTAATATATCACAATATTTAAATTCACTTATATACTGTATATAATTTTTCTCACTAAAAAATAAAGATATAGAAGTTTTTTAAAATAAAAATAATAAATTTACAAACAATTTAATAATACATAATAGAAGATATACAAAAGTGTCCTTGTATCTTTCTTCTGATGTGCTGGAAATGTGCCATTTTTCATTCTTGGTAGTGACATTTGACTGAGTTACCTGTAGCATGAGGTTACTTGAAAAGAACCTTTTTATAAAAATCATTGCTTATTTTGCTGTTACCAATACGCGCTATATTTGAACCCGATATTGATTATTTCAACAAACTAACTAAAGAATTTTAGGATATCGACAGGATTTCTAGCTGAAATTGGAAAAGACTTACAAAAGCATACGATTAGGTGGAGCATAAACAACGTTCTATATCTCAGTTTAGTCGCAGTCACGGAAGAACGATGTTCTAGCATAATGGCCCGTTTGATAAATGTATGTGTCGTTCGTAGTCGAATTTTATGATTGATAAACGTTCAGTCATATTATTTTTTAGATTTATACAGTATTTTAATTAGGTGAAGAATGAAGAGAAACTTTTGCGCTCCGACCCGATTCACCTCTTTTACGTAGTTATGCGCTGTAATATGCAAATATGTCGTCTAACTGGAATGAAAGAAATTCAGTGTCGATCTGTTCATTTAAATATACTTATTATGCATCGGTCAGACAATTCTGGAATTTTTGTCGGTTTTATTCGATGCCGAAGGGTAAATTTTTATCCAAACTCGAATGGAAAGTTTAAAAATACAGATATAAAACTAGTTTGATTGTTGTACTAGCACGTGACATTTCATATACTGTATTTGAAAGTGGTCGTGCGTTTTTCTGTTTTTATTTTTTTAAATGTTAAAAAACCCGTTTTGTTAATTCTGGAAAAAGGCTAGCGGGTTTGCAGTTCGAGTTTTAAGAACGTGTAAACAAGCGATATGTTTTTGTGTTGTCTTATTCTAGAAAATCGATTTCTATCGGGAATTTCAAAGATCATTATCCGTTCGTCTCGCATCGCTCCTAGTCGAATGTGGCCCGGGGCTAAAGAACACACGGAAGCCACGTTGGAACGGTCTTCCTGCTAGCTGAGGAAGGTTCGTCAATGCGTGGGCAACGATGAGTATTAGCGTGCTAGGTAGGCGTCGCTAGGGCAGTAGCGACGTTGGACCGCCGTCGGTCGAGTGTCGATGTGGTACAATATGTGCGAACCGGCTGACCCGAAATGTTCGGATATTGTCATCGTTGCGTAGCCGAATCTACCCGGGCCTGGTTAGGCGGGCCAGCCCGATTTCCTGTACCTCAACGTTGGAACGACTGGACATCTCCCAATTCCAGCTTGGACGCTCGCGGCACTTACATATGTTGCGCTTACAGTCCGAGATGTTTTATCATACACAAGGTAAGACGACGTTGTAGATAAAAACGCATAATAAACATATTTTATGTTTCTTAAATGGATTTTGGCGAATATCGAACACTAGTATGACATGTAGATGTGCAAGAAACTCTTCTTTTATTGTTTAGAAAAGGATTTAAAGCGATTATCGTCCAACATATGGATTATAGAAGACGGGTGAGAGCTTACTAATGTTGGCCGTCGAATATTTTCATTGCAATTTCCTGGTTGGGAATACGCGCCGTTATGACCAGGATGTACGTTTATGTTCAGGAAAATACGGATTAAAAAAAAATCGCTTTTCTCGAGAACGACGTTTCGCATATTTACTAACGTAGCAACAGATGTCGTATTAGATAGGTGCTGTTGGTAAGGCTGACACTGACAACCGCTATAATCGGTGAATGTTTGTTTTGTATTTTATATTACTCGTAGCGATTAAAAATCGAAATAAATTCGCTTATGTGGCTGTTATGTCATTGGCAGTTAGATAATGATCTTGACAGCGATAACATTTATTTTAATTAAATAAACAAGATTCGATAGATCACAATTTAAAAAAAAATCAGATGGTAAAACGCTAAAATTTTCGGACTTTAATTAATTAAAAATATTTTAAAAAATATGCAAATTAAATCTTACGTCACGAATGTGTAAATAAAAAAGGTTATTGCACTATTTCTCATTTTGTAAATTGTAAATAAATTTGCATCTCGGATGTGACTTTTATGGTGTCTGAAGAAATTTTTAAATCAATAGGATCATTTATTTCACATTCAATATTTGATAGGTTTTGATCAGTTAATATTGTGTAAAAGTTTTCTTGTCTTACAGATAATGAATAGTTTTTTAAAGTGATGATATTGGTTTATATAGTTAAAATAATTTAGAAAAAAAATCTAACCCCTCAGTTTTATCATCATAATAATAATATGACAAAATTATTTTCAACTGATTAAAGATAATCTTCAGAAATTCCTAAATATCATTTTTTTTCAATAATAAAAATCTTTTGTTTACATATTACAACATAGTAGCTGTTATGTTTGTTATTCTAAAATCTCGTTTCAAATCTGGGAAAACAGCATTAAAATTTTTAATCATTGTTTTAATTATAAATAAAAGTAAACATTTATGTTTGTCTTTAATCATTTTATATAAAACTTTCTTAAATAAATAATAATGATAATTTATATTATTTTGTATTCATACAAGCAAATAAATTTATCATTGTTATAATGTATGATGAATACATAAACAAATTAAGTATTGATTCAACAATATATATTTAATTGAGATCCATTTGAATTGTTATAATTTTCTTTTATAGTTCTTAATGATATGGAATGAAAATGGATCTGAATGGACCCTTGAAAACTGGGAATTATGTTAAATAGGAATTTTTTTATTTCATATTATATTTAACATATTTATTTTTAAATTGTATAGTAATAATTTGATATTTCAATATTATATAGATATTCTGTGATTTATATAAATTCAAACTTTATTCAAAAAATTCTTTTATTATAATTTTTAAAATGTATAGAAATAAAATTGATCCTTTGCCTTTTTAATCAAATAATCATTTAACTGTGATCACTAATAATATAAAATTAAAATACCTATATGTTATCAGACCATCTTGAGTTTTATAGATAGTGTAAAGTTGCAGGATATAATTTAATTGAAAAAACTCAAATTATATTATTATTATATTACAATTAAAGTAGGAAGATAGGAGGTATGCCTTTAGAACATATGTAAGATCAATTTTCAGGCCTCATAAATTAAATAGGTAAAAATTTCTGATGTAATTTGCAGTGCATAGAATTATTGATGCACATATTCTATGTAATTTTATGTGCATATCTCCTTTCTTCTAATTTTACTTAAACTTTTTAATTTTAATTTAGTTTAATTTGCTTCATTTCTTATACTGTGAAATTTCCAGATTATTCAAAGTAACTAGAGAATGACTTGATAGTCTGGAAAGAACTTTCATTCTATATATTTAGTGATGATTGTAAACTTTAATAGCTTACAATGATAAGATTGTAAGCTTTATTATTATTATTTTTTTATAAATATATGATATATAGTTAATATCAGTGTAATTTTATATGGGTAACATTGGAATTTGAAATTGAAATAATGATCGATACTTAATAATAATAATAATAATAATAATAATAATAATAATAATAATAATAATTTTATTAATAGTTAACTAGCAAAGTGATAGGTATCATTAGTAATATTATTGTACATTGTCATAATCATTATTACACAATTTGCATTGTGCATTATTTGTATTATGATATTTATTACATATCTTCTGTCTTTTAATAAGCTGTAATGTTTGAGCTATGAACGTAATTTATTTGTAACTCAGTCATTATTTTTATATTGAATCCAGAGATACCGAAAGCCATTATATATATTCCAGAATTAGAAATTTCTTCTTGTAGAAGTTAGAATAAAAATTTCTGATTATAAGGTAAAGGTTTTTGGTATAACCTTTGTAAACTTGAAATATAGCTGTAATATATTAAATAACAGTATTTGTTTGTTGCTAAAGCATTTTGCTATTGCAATGCTTAAAATTCTTGAAGATTTTTTTTTTTTTGCATTTTTCTAAAATATGAAAATGAAATGCCATATTTGTATTCATGAAAATTGTAAGTAGAATGTTCATAACTTGCATGAATATGCACATGTATGTGGTAAACATATTTTGCCGTAATAATTTATATAAATTCAACTTAAATAAAGTTGGATGTAGATAATATTTCAGAAATATAATCCTCAAAAACCTCAAATATATTAAAACTTTTCAGCTGCCATTTTGATTTTCCCAATTTTATAGCAACAAAGACAATTTTATACACTAAGTTTTTGCTACAAACCCAATCATATTGTGTTTTATAGTTATGTACTTTGTTTGAAATGCCTTTTTATAAATATTTAGCATTTATTTATTGCATATTCATATTGCATAATGTTCATATTTTCAATTTTTTTGATATTTCATATTTGAAAAATCTCAAACTTAGAAATTTATTAGGTGAGAATTCTAAATTGAGAACTACAAAATGTGTTTATAAAAGTATTCTCAAATTCAGTTAAGTTTTATTATTTTGTTATGATAAAAAATATTGTATGATTCAAATAATTAAATCATTTACTTACAAAAGAATAAACAGTCAATAACTAACATATCACCATCTCTTGCTTTACTTATCCAAATAAAGTTATAACAGCACTTGCTTAGAGTGCTGTTATAACTTTATTTGGATAAACAGTCAAATTGCAAAGTTACAAATAATTTTTAAGTTAATTTTTATAATTTTACAGTTTTTTTCTGTAGAAATATTTTGATTCTAGATTTATGATTATTTTAAAATTTTAGCATTAAAAAAAATCAATTGAATAAATTTCAAAATAGCAATAATTTATATCAGATTTATTTTTGAAAATTTAAATATATTGCACTTTAATCACTTTATTTATTAATGAGTAATAATGATTAATAATAAATATAAAACTTTTTAACATTATAATTTATACATTGAGAATATACATTTATAATATACAGGGTGTCCCACATAAAACCGGTACGCCTCACGTACCAGTTAATCATCTCTAGTCAAATTGCTTGTGAAGTGGCAACACCGTCTCGAAAGTTGGTTACACTGCATTTTATCGGAAAGTTGAGTGCAGCTATGTGTTAGTGCGTCAGTTGTGAGAAGCTTGTATTGTTGAGTTGTTGCAATGTGTTGAATCAGTGCTTGTGGTAACATAAAATATGAAATAAAAAGTGATTAACATATAATTGATATGTTTATAAAGTTTTAATTCTTTAATTTCCATAAAATAATGTGCATTAATAATGTTTGTTTTAAATATACAGAATTTTTATTAATTATAATACAGGGTGGTTACAAATTATTAGACAATTTCAGAAATCTATATTTTCTCTAATACTGAACAAAAATACATGATCTTAGTATCATTTGAAGAATGAAGTTTGAAGTTTTTTTTTTTTGCTGAGAACACTGTCACAGGAAACGTGTACCTTGACATGTTGGAAAGTTGGTTAATGCCATAGCTCACGGAAGAGGAGGAACAGGGGTTCATTTTTCAACAAGATGGGGTCCTCCACCTTGGCATGTGAATGTCTGGGAGTACCTAAATTGACACATGCCAGGAAGATGGATTGGTCGTGCAACTGCCGCAGACAACACATTCTGCATAAGGCCACCACGTTCACAGACCTCATAGTGTGTGATTTCTTCCTGTAGGGTTTGTCAAGGACAATGTTTACATCCCTCCACTTCCAGCTACACTGCCAGAATTAAGAAGGTGCATTACTAGAGCCATTGAGAACATCACACCAGCATTGCTTGAATGGATTTGGCAAGAATGGGATTACCACTTGGACGTCTGCCATATTACACATGGGGCTCACATCGAGTGCATCTAAAGTCAGTATAAAACTTCAACTTCATTCTTTCAAATAACACTAAAATCGTGCATTTTTGTTCAGTATTAGTGAAAATATAAAAATAAAAAAATGTAATCATCCAATAATTTGAAATCACTCTGTATTCAATTATTTTTTATTGCAATGTAATTATAAGGGTGTCCCACATAAAACCGGTATGCCTCACGTACCAGTTAATCATCTCTAGTCAAATTGCTTGTGAAGTGGCAACACCGTCTCGAAAGTTGGTTACACTGCATTTTATCGGAAAGTTGAGTGCAGCTATGTGTTAGTGCGTCAGTTGTGAGAAGCTTGTATTGTTGAGTTGTTGCAATGTGTTGAATCAGTGCTTGTGGTAACAAGGAACATTTGTGACAGAAATGGGGCAGTTTGCATTAGAACAGCGAATTGATATTGTGGAATTTTACATAAAGACAGGCTCCATCAAGGAATGTAAAGAAATGTTTCAAATCCAAACTAGCTTATTGGATTTTAATAAAAAGTTAAAATCAATTAGTAATTTGAATTTTGTTTTATGTTAATTTTATAGAATGTTTTTCCTAAGATAATCATACAGATAATATGTAGCTTGATTTTGAAAGAAGATAGTAAATACAGATTTAAATTAGGAATTGTATTATAATTTTAGTAATTAGGATGGGAGATATGTAAATAAACATTATTATTATTATTATTATTAGTGACAGAAATTGGGGCAATTTGCATTGAAACAGCGAATTGATATTGTGGAATTTTACATAAAGACAGGCTCCATCAAGGAATGTAAAGAAGTGCGTCAGTTGTTGTGAGAAGCTCTATTGTTGAGTTGTTGCAATGTGTTGAATCAGTGCTTGTGGTAACAAGGTACATTTGTGACAGAAATTGGGGCAATTTGCATTGAAACAGCGAATTGATATTGTGGAATTTTACATAAAGACAGGCTCCATCAAGGAATGTAAAGAAATGTTTCAAGCAAAGTATCCTGGTAGGAAACGTGAGACATACTGATTTTATGTGGGACACCCTGTATAAAGAAATATGTCCAAAAAAATTTATAAATATTTATTTCATCAACTACAAGTCTTATTTGACTTCTTATTTTAATCACAATCTTCATTTTACTAGGGGATTTATGCGATTCAAATGATTCTAAACTAGCCAAACTTTCCCCAGTGGTTTATTTTTTGAATTAACTGCCAAATTAATAATTATTTTAAATTTAAAATAATTATTAATTTGGCAGTTAAAAGGAAGATTGTGATTAGTTATCTGACTTGAGCCAAATCTGTCTGCCCGGATTTGCCATAGAGGGCTTGTGGCTAGGTGTAGGTCTAGACGTCTGCCATAGAGCGCTGGTGTCGGTGTAAGTCCAATAATCTCTAAATTATATGCATCCCGAAATTGAAAATCTGCCAGAGTCTTGGTAGTCTAGCTGGTAAGGCGTCGGGACGGTAACCCGAAGTCCCTGGTTCGATTCCAGACCAAGGCAATCAGGACAGTAACCCGAAGTCCCTGGTTCGATTCCAGGCCAAGGCAAATTTTTAATTTCGGGAAATTAGTAAAAATTATAGTTCAATTATTAAATAATAGATGGCCCATCTTAACCTATAAATTTAAATTATTAATTATTAATCTGACAGATGATGGAACCACCGTAGCGTTGAGTTAAAATAATTATTAATTTGGCAGTTAATTCAAAAAATAAACCGCTGGGAGAAGTTTGGCTAGTTTAGAATCACTTTTCATTTTATTATTGTTTTAATGTTTATATATGTCTAAGATAATTTTAGTTTACTTATAATTGGGCTAATGAAATCATAACTTATTAATACGTATATTTGTCGTCTTTAATACATTTAAGTGATGAAGAAAGAATAGTTGATTTAGCTAGAATGAGACAGAAACAATCTCAATTGAAAAAGTATTTAATACAAAATTTTCTTACTCAACTGAGGTTGTTTGTGTATCATTCCAGCTAAATCACTCTATTCTTCTTTCTTCACTTAAGCATGTTGAATAAAAAGATAAATATACCTACTTAGGAGCTGAAACATTTAATTATTAATCACAAAATACATTCTTACATTCATTACTATAAATTAGGTATCAGATGAAATTTTAAATAATTATTTCTTCAACCCCACTAATATAAGATTGTTTATTGAAATAAGTAAAAACTACAATATCATGCAACTAGTTATCATCTATCAGGGCTGTCCAATTATAATGAACCTGAGGGCCATAGCTGTGTTTACTAGAGATATGGAGGGCCACAATTACAAAAAAATGAAAGGGGCTTTGATACTTGATACGCTATTGTCTCAACAAACGGAACGCATAAATATAACGGTTTTTGGAAACCAATTTTATTTCCAGATTAACAAACCTTATTACAAAATTATATTTACCAGATGCATCCAATAAACATATTAACAAAAAGTTATAAAATATAAACAGTTAAAAATTATAAAAATAGTATGTATGTACCTATTTAATGTGATAAATGAGAGTGGGCAGCAGCATTTACAAGGGCTGGATATTTACATCCATTCCTGTTTATTCATCCACAGAATATGTAAAAGAAGAATCTCCAATGCAGGTTCCGAATTGATTCTTAACAATTTTCATGTTAGAAAATACCTTCACACAAATAAGTACTATCAAACGTTGATATTACTTTCCGACCAAAATCACAAAAGTTAGGAAAACATTCGTTTAAACCAAGCAGTTAACCCATGGGATTTGTTATGAAAAAGTCTTTTTCCCACCGCTACTAATATATTCGATTTTCATTTCTATTTTACATTTTTTCTTTTACTCATTTCAAAATGCAACGAACTCATAGTAAAATAAAATTAAATTACAATAAACAGTAAAATAAATTTAAAACAATCTCACAACAACGTCACACAATCACTGAAATGTGTGTGTTAGAAACCAAAAAATAACTAATATATATTCACACTTTAAACTGAAATAGCTAAAACTAAAATTGACATGATTGAAAGTCGTATAAAAATGTGATATCATTGATAGCTTGTTGATCATTAAATAATTACTAATAATTAAGAAAAATTAATTAATTGAATTACTATAATTCAATTTTAGAATTCTTTTTATTAATCTCTCAAAAAAAAGTAATAAATAAAAGTGAAAAAATATTAAAAAGTAATATTATATTACAAATTGTAAAAGCCTTGCGGGTTGCATGCGGCCCTGGGGCCGCCTATTGGACATCCCTGATTTATATTCATATATGTTCTAATCAGTATCTAGATTTTTAGAAACTATAAATACATGCGGCCCTGGGGCCGCCTATTGGACAGCCCTGATTTATATTCATATATGTTCTAATCAGTATCTAGATTTTTAGAAACTATAAATAATTGTCAGATGTGTCATAAAATTTAATTGAAGTCTAAATATATAAAAATTAAATTGTTTTAACTTTAATTTTTTGCTGTAAATAAAAATATTATTCTATTTTATATGCATACAAAAGTAATCAATCTATTTTGTTTATTATATGGTAACTGGTTATTTTTGTACTTTTATTCAGATTTACATATTGTATTCTATGATCTCAAAAATAAGCTAAATTTTGTCTTTGACAGCTGATTACACAGTATTGAAATTTTGAAATTGGCAAATACATTTAATATAAAAATATATGTTAAACATGATTCGCCTAGAAAACTTTTCATATTTTTTTAAAAAACTACATAAAATACAATAATGTGGATTTAGAATTTAATGTCTTTATAAAAATTGTATTTTAAGCTGTGATTTTATTTGGTTTTGTTGTTGTTCTTGATTTACATTGTTTAATAAATAATGCCAAATTTTGCATGATGTTAGCGTTTTGTTGATCATTACAAGTAATTTATTAAATTAGTATTATTATTATTATAATAATTGTAATATAGTCAGATTTAATCTAAATAAATAATAAATAAATACCTTTTTCTTCTAAAATTTTATTTTACTTTTAGATTTTAGTTTATGATATACGTTCAGATAAACCATTTTATGTAAAAGATCACATGTATGGATTACCTATTAAGGATATTGAATTTCATAAATCACAGAATTTAGTTATTTCAATGGATAGCAAAATTGTTAAGTTATGGGATATAAATACTGTAAGTATTTAGAAAATCAATTTTAATATTTATAGCAGTTTTAATTTTAAATATTCTTTGTAGTAAAAAATTTTATTAAACAAAATTAATCAGGATTTTATTAACAAGGAGACCCCGCGAGTTGGTAAACGCGGATGTGAATGAAACTTGTATAGTTCGTAGAGAGGGCACTACTGAACACACTCGTAAAATATTAGGTGTAGATGGCCAGTCAATCAAAAGAAACAACCAAAAATTATTTTAATTTATTATAAATTAGTATAATAAATTAGTCTATCTGCTGCGATCCGCAGCATTGTGGTAAGATATCCGCTTTTGGCGATGGCGGCCCGGGTTCGAGTCTCGCTAGTGCGCAAAAAATTTTTTTTGTTTCGATTAATTAATAACATTTACGGTTTTAATTTAAATATACAGTATTTATTATTTACATAGTAATTAGACATTACATTTTTAATATATGAATTAAAGTGAATATTTTCTATGAAAATAGACAATATATTATAATGTAAACAAAGGTGGTGATGTTCACTGCAAATTGCAAACTGATTACAATTAAGTGATATTTGAGTTAAATTCCTCTCTCATTCTACTTATTGACCATTAGTATAGAAGTAAAAACAGTGATGTATTAGATCAGGGATGAGCAACACGTGGCCCGTGGGCCGCTTGCGGCCCGTTAAACATGTTTATTTTTTTTTTATTGTTAGGCATCATCTGAGCTTAAAAATTTTAAAATGATAAGCAAATTAGAAGTATACAGTTTTATTTATATTTATATACTAGGAACCTGATTTGTATTATAGCTATGTTCTGAAAAAGGCAATAAACATTCCAAATTGAGAAATTGTTTTTCATAATGACTTATTGAAATACTAGAGATTTTTGAATTCTATGTTTGAACTTTGTATTCTTTTATAGTGAAATAAGAGCGAATATTTGATATTAAATGAAAATAATAAACTCTAATATTAAAAAATATAACTAACAAAAGAATAATCATCTAAACAAAATTGAGGGAGAGAACTTAAGTGTTAAATTTATTTGTTCATATTTTATTTCAGCAACTTAGACAATTTTTGTAAGAAAAAAAGATAAATATCTTTCAATGAATTACAATTTGGTCCATACTTTACAACTCCCAACTTCTTAATATATAATGCATTTAGAACTAAATCCAGGAAATTGGTATAAAACTAATTGTGATTCATATGTATATAAATACTATTTATTCCAATTATAATGCACAAAAATTTTAATGTTTTAGAGAAATGGAATTTGAGATAGCTTTTTTTTTTTTTTTTCTTCTTACTGCATAATGCAAAATCAATGAACTACTGTATAAATATATTTCTATTGGAATTGGATGACTGTCAGTATATACATACATACATACATACATACATACATACATACATACATACACATACATACATCCATACATACAACATACATACATACATACACACACACACACACACTGACAGTCATCCTAATATGTTGATGTATTGTTTAATACTTCAAATTTTAACTATGCATAATAATTAGTAGTCATTTATATAATCCATATTTTATAAGTTTATGTATGTATGTATGTATGTATGTATGTATAATCATGTTTTTTTCATTTTTAAAATAAAAAAAAATATTTAGAATTATAATAATGAATATTGTTCAGCATCAGTATGAACATGTTTGTCTGTATTCACTCATTTTTTTTATCTGATCCTTTATAAGGCTGTAGGGGGCCCAATTTTTCTTTTGTTATATAACATTCAGTATCACTAGATAGTGCTAAATATTAATGTAAGGGGCAACAGATGTCTTGCCTACATTACTACTATAGAATATTATTTAGTACCAGTTTGTATTTTTTTACATCACACTATTTTTCATAAGGCCTTTCATTTTAATGATAAATTTTATACTGATTTTATAAATAAATCAAATCTGTTATATATGCATCATTAGACTATGATTATGGTCTGTTATGTCAAACGAAAATTATGTATAAGGGAGCATCCATAAATTAGGTTGTGCTAATTTGAGCACTTTTCAACTCATCTCTCCTCTTTGTCACTTTTCCTCACATAAAGCTTGATTCCCTGACCATGACAATACAGATTTGAAGACTTTCTCCTTCTATTTAAAAATTTTCTGATTTTATGTAAAAATAAAAAAAGGGATAAAATAGTAGAAAATAGATATTTTATATATTACTTTAATCATTAATAATCACTTCTATAGGAAGTAAAGTGCAGGAGTGCTTTCGGGCTGGACTGCCCCTCATCAGCTGCACAGCTCTGTGCAGCTGATGAGGGGGGAGTCAATCCGAAAGCACTCTTGCATTTTAATTTTACTTAGTCCTGTAAACTAGTTCAGATTTTATTTTAATGTTCTTGATTTGTTTTGTCTCCGAGTTCATTTTGATCGGGAAAAACTACTGTTCTCCATCCTTACCAATATATCTATGAACGCGCGAGGCCTAAGCCTGTCATTCTGTTAGGTTAGTTAAGCCGCCATAGCCTTATGAGATATTTTTATCTGGCGGCAGCTACTTATAGAGTTCGTTGCAGACTGGCCAACATCTATGATGGGATCAACCAGATGGTTGAAGGATGAGGTTCAATGGGTTGGGCCTGGACTCCTCCTGAAAAATTGGAGGAGTGGGACCCAGATCCTTCAGGATGGTAAGCCACAGTTTTACCACCTGGCCATCCGGCCTCCTGTCATTCCATGTCTGCTGGCCCCACAGTTTGTTCTGTGAAGTGTTCATTATCCAAACAGTTTGTTAACTGATCACCCACTGTATAGTCAAATATTTGAATTACCAAATTGCCAACCATTTATAAAATATGAAAAATTAAATAAACATTAAATATTGAGAAAAATAGCATTTTGAAATGGTTTCTGATGCACTTCTAAATAAATAAAAATTTTTCAAAATTCTACAAATACACTAAATTTGAAAAATGAAACTAAGTTTAAAGGGTGAAAAAATTTAATCATAAACTAGAAAGTTCCACTGCTTTTAGGAATACAAAGAATTACAAGCACTTAAAGCAGGAAAAATAACTATTTTATTATTAGATATATACTACATATACTAATAATAACCTTTAACATTTTTGGCCTTCTATGGCTTTCTTCAGCCAGTTCTCTCAAATAAGCATCTAACATTCTACATTAGTATTTGATGCAGGCTGTCCCTGCTAGGATGTTTCACAAATAAACATCCAGCAAAGACCTTGCATTGACATTTAAACGTTTACCAAGTGTTACAACTCGTCGTTGTATAAATATAATTCTGTTAATGCATTTTATAAATTTCCAAATCATAACTAACAAGTTTTCAGTTAGAAGCTATTATATTTTATGTATCTAAGATATTTAGTTCTATTGCATCACTAAACACTAACAAGAATTAATTCAAATAATAGGAACAAAAATAAATTAATACAGTCAGAGAGGTAAAACACTTCTTTAAGTGCTTGTGATTCCTTGTAAAAAAATTTATTTATTCCAATAAGTAAGTGGTCAGAATTAAAATTATAAAAGATATTTATATATTCACTGCAACTATTTAAGTGAACTAATCAAATAGCATTTCACCTTTTAAATAAAAAAATATTCAATATAATCAGTATAACAATGTTCAAATAAATGTCCTTCAGCAGCTAGCCTATACCCTAATCTCTCATGAAAGTTTTTGCATATTATTTAGTTTTGTAATTATAATAATTTTTTGAACTGAAAATGCACACAAAAAACAAAGCTCTAAACAGGATAAATACTTTATCCTGTTTAGAGCTTTGTTTTTTGTGTGCATTTTTGTGAGTGTAACAGGATGGCTTTAAAGTTCTTTTTTGAACTGGTTGGTTAATTAATTCAAATATGCTGCTGAATTATACATAGGATATTAGACAGCTTCAGCAACATGAACATGTAGTATGAGAATGACATAGAGTGCTGCAGTGATGAAATGGCATCATCACTAGAGACTTTCTCATGTCCGAATGTGAGTTAAGGAAAGATTCTATATTGACATCATTCATTCACATTTTTCATTTTTGACATGTTGAATATGTTGAAAATGACGAATTCAGCACTTAGGCAAGAAGGCTCGTGTTTGTGATTTCCTTTGTTTATAGTAACTAAATGAGTAAATATAATGTCATATCTTTTATGCATGTTCCTTAGACTTGTATCTATGATATGATATAAATTTGCCAATATTCAAGATTCAATTCAATCGTGAAATTAATTTAAAGCTTCAACATGAAAAAAATGAATATGTATAAAATAAGTTTTTAAGTACAAATACATGCACTTAAATACATAATATATAATGTGGCTTTTGCCAATAAAAAAACTGAGATACCAATAGTCTTCCAGAATTTGTATTTGCCTGAATTGTTAATTCTCTTGCTTCTCTGGTCTATCTTTTTAAAAATATCAAGAAACAAACTAGCAAAGTGGTTTTGAGAAAACAGAGAAAGCGAAACCAACCAACCACCGGACCCAGATGTTCGTGTTCTACGTAAGCATATCTGTCTGGGAATTTAAGGGAAGTAATGATTTGCTGAAGCAGATTTTTTTTATGAATGCTTGTATGGAACACAACTCAATGACTTCATTCTTCTTCACATTCGGATCAATGCTTTGCTAAAGCTGTTTATTATGGAAGCCATTTCTGAAACTACTACAGGATTAACAGCACTCCTGACAGGATCTATGATAGATTGAAGATGGGTTTCAAGAGGATGAACCCAGAATAAAATCAAGTCTATTAAGCTAAAGTTTAACATGCTAATATGTATTCAACTCATATTTTATCATCTTTCGTATCATCAGTTCAAACTAATAGACTTCTGAGACTTCTTCATTTTGTCACAAAATGAACAATCACAAACTTTCATGAACAATCCATTTTATCTACATTAATAAATCTTGGAGAGCAGGAAATTAGTATAATCTAAAATTGCATTAATTTTTTTATGGTGCATAATTAAAAAGGACATCATGCATATATTAATCAATGTTGAGTAGATTATATAGTAATCAACAAATTTTGACTAATTTGCTATCTTTTTTCATGCAATCATATATTTTAATTTTGGTTGTATAGTACAGATAGCAAAATTAAAACTGATGAAATAGAAATAACTAAATTTATAATGGAACTTAGTATTTCTTTTTAAATCTACATTTAAATTTTTAAAATGTTATTTTATTGTTCATTGATGTGTCATAATTTAATAGACTTTAATCATAATATGTATAATACAATAGACTCTAATAATTTAAAAATATATTCACTAAAGAAAGATAAGAAAATATATTAAAAAATTTTTCATGTGGTAGTGATGATAATTTATCATTTTTATACTTGAATAATTTTATAAACAATAAAAATAAGCTATGTTTGCAGGTAAGAATTCGTAGATATGTTTTATCTTGTTTTATTGTTTGTGATATTTTTAATAGAGAATTGTAAGTTTTAAAAAATTACTTTTTATCTTTTATCTGTTTCTTTTCTACAAGACACTTTATTAATTGAATAATTTGCTTATAAGGTAAAAAAATTGTTTGTACAGTTATGTTACAAACAGTTTATGTTTGAAACTGGTTTTGTGTGTGACTAATTTGGATTTTTAGTTTAATTATTTTTACTTAAATTATTTGCAAGATATTTTTTCTTCCTGATTTTTTCCAGTCATTTTCACTTTTCTTATCAAGCTAAAGCTGATTTTGTTGAAATATTTGTTGGTATTGGTGTAATTGTATTTGTAATGTTTTATCAAAGTAGAAAAATATTCCTTTGTTTAATTTTTATACCTGTTAAGATTTAATTTGAGTAAGCATAAGATTAATTCATTAAAACAAAACTATTAATTTTCATGATATCTATTAGTTTTAATTATTTTGATTGTGATTAAAAATTTTAACCAAAAAATATTGTTATATTTCTAAACAATTTAGATGTTTAGTAGAATATCCAATGTTTTAGAAATTTTCCTGTTTTTCAAGACATTGATTAAACCTCGATTTTAGTCTTAATTGTTAATATAATTAGTCTTGAATAGCATGGATATGTATCTAGATAACAAGCTTTAAAATAGATTGTTAAACATAGTTAAATGTAATTATAAATGAAGAATTGTGTTTCCTTTATAAAATTTTTCTATTAATATTTGTAAAATCTTTGAGGTTTGTCCACACAATATGTAGAACTTTCAAGATTAAATTTTTGAAAATCCCAAGAGAAAGGATTCCTACAATTGGATGAATTAGAAAGATTGCCAGATTAAATTTATGCAATTAAGTTTTTGATAAAATGAAAGCATGCAAGAAAATTATCTTTTTTTGATTATTTTTTTCTATGATATAATACTATTCTCTATATTAAACCATATTTCAGAACATATTGTGAATAAACAATAAGCAATTTTTTATATTGTAATCCTATTTAAAGATAAAACAAACACAGATACTATATTAAAAATTGGTAATCATGCAATTTTTTTTTTCTAAAAAATTGGGAAATATTTTTGAAAAGGAAAGCTATCCTCATTACACATTGTAAGAATTCTCAAAAATAATAAATTCTGAACTATCAACATTTGAAGCAAATATTGTTATAGTAATAGTATGACTGATTACATTCAATTAAGAATTAATTATTTTAATACTTAATATAAGTCCTTTAAGTTTTATACTTATTATGAAGATCATATAACTCTTATCGGAGAAAGTTCTTAAGAATCCAAAGCACCAAAAGCAGTGACTAAAAAACTCTTTATTTCATTAGTAAAAACATTTTCGATATAACCATATATCTTCTTCAGTTACAAGCAACAAATACAGAATAGAATACATTTAAAAAAATCGATTTTTTTAAATGTATTCTATTCTGTATTTGTTGCTTGTAACTGAAGAAGATATATGGTTATATCGAAAACGTTTTTACTAATGAAATAAAGAGTACAACCTTATAAACTACCTCTTGCTTCACGTAAACAGGAAAATATTCATAGCACTTAAGCAAAGAATATTTAAACTTTATTTTGGTAAAGCACTTTCGGACTACTTTCGAGTCCATCATCAGTACCAGTACACAACTTTCAACCTTGCCGCCCTGTATATCTGATGTAGGTAGTACTTTTACCGAAGTCGTTGTCAAAACAAGGTATTTGATAAACTCCTGGAGAGTACACGGGGTTGATCTTATCCTTATCATTACATATATAGTTAAATAAGGTAAAAGTACTACCTACACTCTGTAAAATAAGTAGAAGGACACAAGAAAAATTTTCACAAAATGTAAAAGAGTATATATTGGTTTTGAAAATTTGTTAAATTTAATAATTGGGCTTAATTTGTAAAAACTAACGAATTCAATCGGGAAAAGCTCAACTTTAAATGACCGTAGTTGATTCAAACGAATCAAATGATCGAATGAAATGAATCGATTCTTTGAAAAGAATCATTTCGCCCATCACTAGTGTGTATGCAACCCGTGGTTGGAACTGGTCCCGCCCCCTTAGTAATCTCCCTGATTGGACAGTCTGTGGTTGGAACTGGCCCCGCCCCCTTAGTAATCTCCCTGATTGGAAAAGGGGACGTAAAATATGAAAAGAAAAAAATAATAATAAAAAACTATTTGAAACTACCTAATTTAATGTAAAGTGTAACTGAAAAAAATAAAAGTTTATAAAGTTAAGAGAAGATTACTTTGAATAAATCATTGCTATTAATTATAATTTTATATTTTCCGAAAATAATTTGGCCGTTATTGTAACCATAACATACAGGTTAATCCATAAATCAACAACACAAATGAACAGGCATATTCTTTGGGTCAAAAATAAGCATGTCTTATGAACATAGGTTCGAAAAGCTTTATTACTGAATTATCACACAAAAATGGTTTGTGCAGGAATGGTTGACGCGGGAGACAATCTTTAGATGTAGGCAGGGCCGGCTCAAGGTACTGGCAACTCGGGCAGTTGCCCGGGGCGCCATCAAAGATCTTCCAAAAAAGAAAAAGTTAAAATAATAAATAAAAACTTTTTTCAATCTGATGGTTTTGAGGTGGAAAAAACCAAGTTCATATATATATATATTATTATTATTGATATTGGCGCTACTGTACGATTCATTTTTCCACTAGAAAAGCAACTAAATATCTGTTCAGTATTTTGAAATCTGTTCTATGTATTTTTTCTAGTCTAATTTATTCTACAAGTTTACGATATCAATTTGTTCAATAGCTATAGTACACCAATAAATATACAAGTGTTTACAACATCGGATATACAGGGCGTTCCCTTAATAAAAGAATCCCTGAACATATGAGGGATATATTGAACAATGCTTCCACGACATCGTTGGTGCAGCGAGCTATTGCTTCTGACTTGGAAATAGATTGGAGTAATGCAAGCTTAATTTGGAAAGAAGAAGACCCTAGGAAGGGTAAAGTTGCAGTAGCTATCACAATCTATAATAAATGAAATGACATTGTGCAACCTATTAAAAAAAAACCCTACGACTGTGAGTAATGCCTGGAAGTGGTTTATGAATAATAAACAACCTTCTTTTTAGACATTCTTTCCGGCAAAATTACATCCTTTCCGTATTCTATAATTTTTTATTCTGGTTAATGGACATTTTTAATATACATTAATTGTTAACTTTAATTGAGATTATATGTAATTATGTTATTTCTGAGCCCTACATTTTTTATTGTATGTTAAAACATTTAGTTATTGTTACCATAACAACTTGTTTTTAAAATATCTTGTAATCAGTTTGTGTTTGATAGAATGTATTTGTTGGTGTTCCGTTCTATAAGTAGCTGAGGAGGATTTTCTACTAAAAATCGAAAGCGCTACTGCTATTTAAATACTCTGTGTTGTGTTTATTCTCATCTCTACCTGAGTGCTGATTATATGTTTTGTAACTTGTATTCTATAGGCAGTGTATTAGTTTCCTTTTATTTGAAGTTTATTATAATTTCTTTCATTGAATTTCATTCCTAACTCTTAAATGAGTTTTATTATTATATATTATATATTTGAATATAAACAACTGATTTATTTATTCAATAACTCTTTTTCAGATTAGAAATAGATATGGTAATTAAATCATAAATATAATTAGTAGCAGTAATAAGAGAAGCATTGAAAGTAGAAATGATTAAGATGTGGCATACATGTGGCTAAAAGCAGAACTATTTATTACAGATAGTACATAAGAATTTTGTATATTACAATTATTGCTAACTAACTTTTCAGGTTATTTTATTTCACATAAAACAGTAAGACTTCCTTTCCAAGTTTAATAAATAAAATATTTTGATTGATATTATTATGTCTGTTGTTAATTTTTAAATATGTGGTTAATTTAAATAATATAAATTTTTACTTAGTAAAAAGACAAGAAGCTCTTAAACAGAAAGATTATTTATTCTTTGAAATGTTTTTTGCCTATATAAAAAGCTCTCATCAGCACCAATCTTATAGATAAATTTTCTGTGTTTAAGAATTTGTTTCTTTAGTAAATAACTTTAAGAAATCAGATAATATATTGAAATATATTTAAAAATTTTTAATATGAAGTAATGCTTATAGTAACAAACACTTAATCACAGGTAAAACCAAGCCAGGCTTTAAATCCAAATGCTGATGTTTTCTATAGCAAGGACGAAGTCATTTCTGAAGAATTACTCTCAGATGTAAATACTGAAGATCAAACTTGCTCTTTAACTGATGAACCATTACCAGATGATGTATGCACACAAGATGGTAAGTTTTATATCTTGTTTCTCTCTTCAATATATTTGAGAAGAGATGACATAAAATTATACTATCTAAATCTAAAATAATAATAATATAAAAACAAAAGAATATTATTTAAGAGATGGACAATTTATATAAATTTTTAATTAAATTATTTCATAAAAGATACAATTATTTGTTGTTAATCTACTTTTAAAAAAATCAAGGGAATTGTATATTTTATATAAAAAGTGAGTAATATCTATCATCATTGCATAATTATTTCTTTTCTGTTTAATAAATAACATTTTAACAGCTACTTTTTTAAATAGAATTCAGTATAGAAACATACTATTTTTATAATGTTTTTATTATTTATTTTACAATAAAATATTCTTATCATTGATCTCTTGCAAAATTTTTCTCATCATCAATCATTAGGAGGTGATATACCCTATCTTTACATTGGCATTTTTACTTATGCCATAAAAATTCAAGTTAATCTAGTGATAATGAAGTTATAGGATCTAATGCATTTTTATTTTCTTATTTTAATGTTAAATTTTAGATACCATTCTATAATTTGACATTTTTTTGATCTGTTGCTTGATATTTAATAATGTCATTAATTTAAATAATATTTGTTTTGTATATTTTAATCTCAATTATTTCTTGCATATTTAATTTAAATAAGTAGTATTAATTGTTATTAAATTATTGTTATTTTCATTAATTCTTAAGCTGCTTGTACTTTGTGTATATGTGGAATAACATATTAACATTATATGTTGTCAGACATAATTTTAACATTTTTTAATAATGAATTCTTAAGTAAATAATTTAGAATTAACATTTCTTAAGTAGAAATCAAAAATAATATCAAGGATCATTTAAAATAAAATTGATAATGTGACTGTTTGTATTAACATATACATAAATAAGATAGAATTAAGATT
Organism: Olivierus martensii; assembly: GCA_000484575.1. Classification (NCBI taxonomy): domain Eukaryota; kingdom Metazoa; phylum Arthropoda; class Arachnida; order Scorpiones; family Buthidae; genus Olivierus; species Olivierus martensii. The sequence goes on from AYEL01080453.1 coordinate 21,426, forward strand.
TTGAAAGATTTTAATGTTTAATTTTTGAAACAACAATTATATTTCTAATATGTAAAATAAGATAAGGCAAAAATATAATTTATTTAATTCTTTGAAAGAATTAAATAAATTATATAATCTTAATAATTATTAAAATCAATAACATCTATACAATTCCTTAGGTGTGCCAAGGATTTGACTCTTTAGGAACTTTACATACAAATTTGTACAAATTGAGCTTAAATTATAGGAAATAATAATTTATATTTTAGGGTTGTGAAATGGTATTTAGAGAAGTTTGTTTTCAAAAACTACAAAGAAAGTCATTAAATAGAAGAAATTTTATTAATAACTTTACAAGAGTATGTACAGAAATTCTCTCTCTCTTATTTTTTGACATAATCCTCTGCTTCACAATACACTTGATTTATCTGTCCACAAGATTGCAGATGTCTTCTAGAAAAAGCTTTTTGATAATCTTTAACCAACTTTGCATTGCCTCTATTACTTCATTGTCATTTGCAAACTTCAGACCTCACAAATCTTCTTTCAAAGTAAAGATCCAAATAAATGAAAGTCCAATGGCACGAAGTCTGGACTGTGTGGTGGATGTTTCAACACTAACTTTCAGAGCAAGTAGTGTATACATTGTATATGCAGCCATATGGGGTGGATTTTGTTATGAAGTAACAATATTTTTGAGAGAAGTCTCCAGCATTTTGATTATATTGCAGGCTTCTACTTATTCATTAGCATGTCATTGTATTGAGCACTAGTCACTGTTTGATCCTTTTCAGAGAAATCCACCAACATAGAACCGTTGATATCCCAAAAGATGGCCAGCATGATTTCCCCAGTGGAAGTCTGTGTCTTGAATTTTTTCTTGTAATAGACAATTGATGCAGTGGAAGCATCCATCTGAAGACAATGGATGCTTCCACTGCTTTGATTGTTTTTTATTTTCTAGTTTATAATGGTGCATCCAAGATTCATATCCTGTCACAATTCAATGGAGAAAAGCATCTCATTTATGAGCATGGTGATCCAAATGTTTTTGACAAATCATCTGCTGTGCACACTGGTGAGGTCATTGACAATAATGTATGCAGAGCCATGACTCAATTTGAATTCTATGATAGTTTTGTCAATATTGATTCACCTATAGTCATGGATTTGCTGCTTGATCTACTGTTCACTGCCTGTTCCTACACTAACTGGTCTCTCATTCCGATTTTGTTCAATGATGTTTTGTCTTCTGTTTTTAAATCTTTCTATCCATTCATACTCTCTTCCCTGACTTAAACTAACAGCCTTCATACCAAACCTTCATTCTTCTGCAGATTTCAAAGTTTTCATGTCCTCTAACAACATAAAATGAATAATACTTCATTGCTTTTCCATAGTGCAAGTTGACAGTGGAGTGATATGTTGTATGAGTTATTGCACAGGTGCATACTGCTCAATCATCATGACCGTATGGGATTACTAAGGAGCCATTTTATGTCCTAAAATAAGATTTTTTGTTGTGCTTGCTTTTCCATGCACTTTAAAATAAATTCCTGTTATTAATGACTTTCCCTCATATTAATATTATGTTATTTGTCTAGTATTCCGATTGACTGAAGGTAAATATTTTAATTGAGCTAGTATTTGTTGCTTTAGGGATTCTTTTTGATGAAAATTATGGAAAAATATAAATATTGATATCTTCTTAATGAAATATAGAATGTATTTCACAGTTTTTTGCAAATTTACAATTCTCTTTATATATTTTATATAAAAATAGAAAGTAAGCTAAAGTTTTCATATTCAAATGAAATCTAATGAAAGAGGATATGAATCAATAAATTAGGTTAGAAAAGTTTATTCATTTATTATAATGAATCTTAGACCTAAAGAATGAGGTACAGTTTTTGAAATATACTATTTTTTTTAAGATGGAAGAGGACAAATGGGTAGAAATTAAAATTTTTTTGTTCTCTGTATGATAGAATTTACATATTTGGCTATTTATTTTTACTGATTTTATTAGATGATTGAGATGTATAAATTTCACAAAGGAAATGAGAAATTATATCTAACCTATTGGACATTCTCATGCATTCTGCACATTATGAGAATTTTAGCATTGGAAAAAGATTGACAACTTCCATTATGTGTGAAATCTTTATAGATTTTACATATAATGGAAAAGATTTATATAAGATCTTACATATAATGGATTGAGACTCACATTTGCATGAATTTTGGACTTAATAATAAAATATTAACAAATCATATGATCTAAAAGATCTGCCAGAGAAAAATAAACTCAAAATAGCATATCAAGATTTGGAGAATAAGTTAAGGTACCAAAGAAAATAGTGAATAATAATATAGAAAGTGAAAATAGAAGAAAATAGTGATATTAATGGTTATGATCTCTTGACTGAACTAGATATAGCCAAAGAATTATTTCCTGAAGATGTAAAGCTTCCAATAGAAGCCCTTAGGTTCATAAACACTAATAAGTTACAGGATGTCATGCCAAATTGTGCATTTGGCATTAAGAATAATGCTTACAATACCTATTACTGTGGCCGCTTGCAAGAGAAGCTTTAGTAAACTAAAGCTTATAAAAACATACTTACGGTCCTCCATGTCTCAAGACAGAATGAATTCTTTGGCAATTTTGTCTATAGAAAATGATATTGCAAAGAATATAAATATAGAAAGTGCCATGAAAAGATTTGCTTATCTAAAGGCTAGAAAAAAAATATGTTTTAGGTAGGCTAATTGTTCATACTGTCCAAATACTGTTTGAGAAAAACAATATTATTGTTTATTGTTAAAAACATTTTAGGTAGGCTAATTGTTCATACTGTCAGAATACTGGTTGAGAAAAGTAATATTATTGTTTATTGTTTGTTAAAAACAACCTAGGTAATAAACTCATTTCTATATTTTTTTCCTTGTGAAAATTTTTAATTATGCTTAAAGAGGGCGCCGAAGTTCAGCTTGCCCAGAGCGCCAGCAATCATAGAGCCGGCCCTGGATGTAGGCTATGTTTTCTGAAGTTGTATTGTACTTTAAATATTACAGAAAAATGCAATTCAATATGTCTATAATATTATAGTTCATACAAGGAATCTTTGAATGTTATGAACTGAATAGTAAAGAAAAAAACTTTTTCTTTCCTTAACTTTCTGGATTAATTTTCATGGGAACATTTATAATCTCTGATCTATGAAAAAGGATTCCAAAATGTCACAGAACTATTGAGACGAATTACAAGTGCCTGTGATGTTATCAAATTCATACAAGGAGTCTTTGAATATGTACGAGCAGAAACTTGCATTCAGGAAATGACCGACATTTCGAACTTCTATAATGTTACATTTTTGATTTTTGCACGTTATTTTCTGTGATTTATAATTTTGTGTCAGTAATAAAGTCGTTCCGGACATGTGCACAGTTTTATGCTTATTTTTGACAGTACAATAAGCCTATTTGTTTGTGCCATTGACTTATGGACAAAATCACCGTATTGTAGTTCATAAAAGCTAAGACGGACAGATATATAAAAATTATTTTTCATAATATATTATATAATTATTAGCCGGATTTTCATATAGAAACGGTACTATACATTTACTCGATTCTCTCTTTTCTTTCTTATTTTATTTCCATCCCAATAGGATGAAAAGTGTCCTATTGCAACGCCACCTAGATTTAGGTGGCGTTGCCTATTGGCATAAAATAATAATATTAAATGATGGAACATTCTAATATCTCTCTGATTAGGATGGTCGATTCTATTACGGATCTGAACAGTCTATATTTGGAGTCAGCCATCTGATGAAAAATAGATTCAACGGAAAGGATCCAGATTCTTCCTTAAAAATTTGTAGGGGAGTATCGGAATTGAACCCGGATCTTCCAGAATGAAAATGCAGCATACTTTCATGCTGCCATTCAGATGACCGATCAATTGGAAACCTATCATTTGCTGAATTGACACCATGAATATTCATCTATCATTTGCTGAATAGACACCATGAATATTTGTTTATATATCAGGTGTATAGACCGAATGGCCGCACGATAAATTGTTACTTACTATCTTAAGAATCCAAGTTTTACACTTACAAAAGTTTTTCAGCAGTGATCCGGATCCAACTCATTGAATCTCATCTTCTCTTAGCGGCAAACCCTGCAAAAATGTAGGCCATTCGTAGTGGGCATAAAATTCCTTGCCGCTTATGTCACCTCTGGTTGGAAAGTGGTTAAAATAAAAACGAAAGTTATGTATAGAGTATCCTGAATCGAATCTCGTTCTAATCCTCAGAAATTTTTCGTTAGATCTTAGCCCAGTCCATTGATTCTATCTTCTATAGTTCAGATAATCCCATTATAAATATCTACAGCTCGTCAAAGGATATGGATTAGCTCATCACTTAATTATCAACTATACTGTAGTTGCCGGCACTAAAGAAAAAGGAAAATGACGCATGCGTGTTGTATGTCCTTATCGACTGCAGTGATCTGGATTTATCCAGAGTTACTCTTACTAAACCGTTGCAGTGATCTGGATTTACCCAAAGTTCCTCTTACTAAACCGTAATGCCGTCTACTTCTGATCGTAGTATAATTTAAATTTATATATTTATTCAAGGAAAAACTTTAAATAGTCAAGTTCGAACGATTATTTTTAATGTTTTTAATTATCTAAAGGAAAGCAAATATGGAGATAGTAACGATGCAATTATTAAAGAGACCAGCGAAGCAACAGGCGTATTATATTCAACCTGTCGATGAAAATTGTTGACAGAACTACATCGGATTCGGAAGAAATAATTCGAACCCAGGTAAAAAACGACCAAGGATATCCGCATTAATTGATGTCGACAATTTGATATTTTTTGTTATTCTGGACTTGTGTGAAATTTTCAGAGAAAATAAATATCCAACTGTACCGAAAATTTTAGCACGTGTAAGAGAGAAAATAAACTACGAAGGAAGCGAAAGATCACTTCGTCGAATAATGAAAAATAAACTTCACTTCAAATACGGCAAGATTGATAACAGATCGTTTTTCATAGAAAGATCAGATGTAGTTGCCCATCGTCACAGATATTTACAACAGATACACCATTTTAGAGAAAAGTTAAGTAATTTTGTATATTTAGATGAGACCTGGGTAAACGAGAATCATTCTAAGCAAAAGCAATGGCATGATAATTTATCTGTTAAGGGTCGAAAATTACTTCTTGGGAAAGATCGACGTCTTATCTTGTTACATGCAGGTGGTGAGGGTGGCTTTATACAAAACGCAAAATTATTATTCCGATCTGGCACTAACTCCGAAAATTATCATGATGAAATGGATGGAAATAAATTTAAACATTGGTTCCAATCACAATTATTACCAAACATCCCTAATAATTCTGTCATCATAATGGATAATGCACCTTATCATAGCATGTTGCAAGAAAAACTTCCAACATCAACATCTAGAAAAGCTGAAATGATAGAATGGCTCAATTGTCATGGAATTTCTTGCTCTCTGATCATGCTTAAACATGATTTATATGAAATAGTGAAACAACATAAGAAAGAAAAACAAAGATATGTGATTGATGAAATAGCATCTCAAAATTGACACAGCATTATCAGATTACCTCCTTACCACTGTGACTAATCCAATAGAACTAATTTGGGCACAAGTAAAGGAAGCTATCAGAAGAGAAA
>AYEL01080454.1:0-13044 GCA_000484575.1 Olivierus martensii
CAATCGTAGTCTTATTTAAATTGATTGTGTCCGGCCGGATGGCCGCGTGGGAAAGCTTCGGCTTACCACGCTGGAGGATCCGGGTTCAAATCCGGGTCCCACACCTCATACATGCAGAGGAGCTGATAAGTTTTTTTTGTGTTTTATAAAAATTAAAGCGATCAAAAAATACTGCAACAAATGTGTCAGGAATTAATCATGTCACCTACGTCATCGAAATTCTCCCCCCTATGCAATCTACTACATCCCTGTTTATACTGCAACAAGAACAGTCCATTTCATTACAGGCAGCCTTTGCTGTGAATTTCCAGACATTGTAAGTGATCTACTTCCTGTCATTGCTGCTCCTACGGACTATGTCTACACCTTTATTAAATGAACTGTACATACCCAAAGAACTGCATTAGGCTTTTGAGCTGCAGTTTGCTGACTCCTGATATAGATGATAAGAGAAATATGGCTGGCTATGAATGTCTGCCAAAATGAACACTATAAAGTTGACCACAAACTTTTAAATAAAATTAATAACTATTATATACTCAACAAAATATTTTAGAATATCATCCTGGTATATCTTACATTTACAAGGATCCAAACAAAAGCACATTAAGCAGTGAAAAATAACATAATGTAGAACACAAAAACACTTTCGGTATCAGCAATACCATCATCAGTTGTACATATTAGAATACATAGAATAGAACAAAGGAACGTTTTTCAAAAATTTTTGAAAAACGTTCCTTTGTTCTATTCTATGTATTCTAATATGTACAACTGATGATGGTATTGCTGATACCGAAAGTGTTTTTGTGTTCTACATTATGTTATTTTTCACTGCTTAATGTGCTTTTGTTTGGATCCTTGTCTGAAAGCATTTTTGTGTTCTATATTATACTAAGTTATTTTTCACTGCTTAATGTGCTTTTGTTTGGATCCTTGTTACTAAAAGTAAAGCAGTTTAATAGTTTTGTCTTGATACTTACATTTACCATATGAATTACAAAAATAAAAGGATTTGTAGTTTTATATTTTAATTTCCATAATTATTAAAAGGAAATTTAAAAATATATATACTAAACTTGGTAATAAATTCTCTTATTGTTAATAAATAACATATTGCACTAATATATTCAACATGCAAATTTTTTTATTGGAATTGTTAAAACAGTGTAAATGTATACATATATAGTAATTTTCTTTTCAAAATAATTTCTTTTGCTAACTTAACTATTATTAAGTTCAGTGTCACTTAGTTGATGTATATTGATATTATTTTTGTTTATTAATAGCTTAACCTTAGAAATGGAAATTGTCCAAATTATAATTAATTTGATGTTGTTATTTTCTAAAGTTTGTTTCATTATATTATTATAATGACTCAAATGTATGTGTTAGAATAGCAATTTAAAACAAGAAAAACAGTAATGTAACCAGAGCTGCTGAGAGGGGTTACATCCGAGACTTTTGTCATGGGCCTGGTATCGAAAAGGGCCTGACTGTTGGTACATAATGTGTCCGGTAGTTAGCAGGCCATTGCCAAAGTGCACTGTCTACTATCCAACAGTCGTGCCAAAATAAACTATTTTATATAAAACAGTATTTTGATAAATGAAGGTTTTATGTTTATTGTACACTTTTTTAAATAAATGTTTAATGTTTTATATAACTTTTTTATTAAATCAAAGTGATGCACTTTTTAAGTGGGGCCGGACCACAGATTTGTCACGGGCCTGAAAATTTCTCTTGGCAGCCCTGAATGTAATTACAATTTTAAAAATTATGAATAAATTTAAGCCATATATTTGACAAAAATAATATCAGTTTTAAATAAAAATAAAACAGTAATTTGTATATTTATTGCTGCATTACATTTAATTCCAAAATTACATGATACTGAGCAGTTGAGAAATTCAAAATTGACTGAAAAGAAACAAGCTAAATAAATCATAAAGATTAATTAAGAAAATAGAGAAAATGTATGATATAATAATTCTTTTGGAATTTTTTAACACTGTTGACCAATGGAAATGAGCATATGACATAGTGACTGGCAGTTTTTACAGTAAAGATATAAAATATTTCTTATTCAGCAGAAATAAAGAAGTAATATTTTTCGAAGTAAATGCAACGTTTTAAGAAATTTTAAAATATTTTGCAGTTTTGTCCATCAGATTAAGCAGGTTAATTTTATTTTTTATTAAAGACAATATCTACAAAAGATTCTTCTGACATCTCCATAACTTTGCAATCCTATAGAACAGTGGTTCTCAACCTTTTTTCGTTGAGGAACACGTTTTAATATTTTAAAATTTGGTGGCACACCTAAAAATTTTATATAATAATATAGATTTAACAACAAATTTTTATTAACAGATTACTATATTTATTCTTATTTATAAAAATTCAGATTACAGACATACTGGTACACAAGATCATTAAATGGCAGCCCTTATTAAGTTATAGCATCACCTGCGGATTTTGTCTTTTTACAGAAAGTATAATTTTAATTTAATTTTTATTACTTAATTTTTAAATTATGAATAATGACAAAAAATTTTGGCTGTCGCAGGAGGATTAGATTTTTGTAACGATACCCTATTTATAGGAATCGGTGCATAGTGGGTTCGACTGCAAAAGATATATACAGCCAACCATGTTTCACAATTAACATATACAGTACTAGAAATTACCCGCCCATATAAATGAGTGGAAATATACTATTGTGATTTAATCTTATAATACTTTATATAACAGCTTTTGAGATTTGGCGGTGTAATTAAAACTAGCCTAACAAAAATTATGTGGGCAAATTCAGAAATTGTTTTATACTAAAAAATTTATCATATTTTGAACAGCTATAAAATACAGTCAAACCTCTTTAAGCCGCCCCTCTATAAACCGCCACCCTCGTTATTTGCCTGATGAAAGCCAATAACAAATCTCCTCCTTTATGTTAAAACATGAAATTCCCTCTATAAACCGCCACTCATTTCTGGAGGCAAAACCATTTAGTTAGTAGACAAATCAGTTGTTTAAACCAAGGAAACCTAGAATAAGAGGAAGGGAAACTCGACGTTTCAGCGTAACCGGGCGTATACAGCGCCTCCAAGTGGTTGCCAACGGCTGAAGCAGACAATATTTGATCGTTAGCTCAACCTTCTCGTTTTTAGGCTAGAAATGAACAATATACTGTATTCATTAAATGTCTGAGACAATGTAGTCCTAATTAATACAAATATCCTTATAAACGTTTACTAAGATTGATTACAATAAATAAATCGACTGCAGTTAAGTAGGATATTGAATTTTTGTCAATCGAGTTTATTGAATGTACTGTAATTAAAATTCCTTGGAATTTTTTCGACAAATTTTCTTAATTTTTTATTTTTATACTAAATTATGTCAGTGAACTCAAAATACAAAGAACAAAATTAATAACTGCTAGACTATTTATAATTTATTATTCTCAGCACAAGAATATGAACAAATTAAAACCTTGACTTCTAAATAATCTAGAGAAAACAACAGACAAATGATTTCTTTCAAAATTGTTCAGATGACAGATTCTTTTATTTCCTAAGTAAACAAAAAAACTTGGTATACTGAACACTGGTACACTGAAATAATGCTCTTTTTGTGTGAAATCAATTCATTAATCAAAAATTATATTTTCAACTGGAATTTGCAAATTCTAATATTTTAATATTAAAGAATTTTAATACTTAAATCAGGAATATGCAAACTTTATTTTTAATATGGAAATATTTACACACTATAAATACAAACAAAGAAAAATTGCAAATAATCATCAAATATTTATAAAAGCAATAATATCTGTATTTGTAATAATATATCTTACGTTTTGACAAATAAGTATTGCATTACCGTGAAAACTACGTATGCGTTATTTTTTTTTCATTTTATTTATTAAAAAAATAAGTTATGAAGTTTGTTCTGCTTCTTAGAACAAACTTCTTCAGAACAAACTTCTTTATTGAAATGTTTTAAGTCAGAAAATATTCTGAACCGAAAGAAATCTCTTATTATACGAGCAAACATTTCCTTGCACTTATCATTCTCAATGAAAAATCAATCAGTTCAGAAATCGGAAATAAGACAGTGACTCTACACTTGTTACCATAAACCTTCCATAAACTGCCACCCTCCTTTACCGCCAAAGAGGTAAATCGACTGTTGTGAGTATCTTTGCTGTTTCTTACTCGGAAAAATGTCAAAAGCGACATTAGATGTTCACGAAAAGATTTTAACTTGTGAATATAAAAAGAAAATTTCTTCTGCTACTCAGCAATTTATTTTTGATCACCTTTAATTAAATGAAACAATGTCATTCTACTCTACACTTGTTACCATAAACCTTCCATAAACTGCCACCCTCCTTTACCGCCAAAGAGAACATTCGAACCGATGGTGGCGGCTTAGAGGTTTGACTGTGTTTTTTTTTTTTTTTCAGTGTTTCCAAAAATTTTGAAAAATTTCGTAATTTTTTCAAAATTTTCGGAAAAAATACATCTAAAATAGAAACGAGACAGTAACATTGTTCAATAGAACGAAATTTTATAGGACATACTGATGCTTGTTCGGCATCATAGTGTAAATATGCCTGTGAAAACTAAGTTAATGATAAAATAATGAAAATAAAAAATTGGCATATATCCTCCATTGTAATATAATACTCTTAAATCGGATTCATTAATATATATTAATATACATTAAATGATTTGTCTTCAAATTCTTTTACAGCTTGAAGGATTTCTTAATTGTTAGTTTTGCATTTCTTTTCGCTTTATAACGTTTTTCTTCTCTACTTTGCATAAAAAAGAATGTCACCAATTTCATATCTGAAATTAGCAGGAAAGAAGAAAATATGAGCAAAAATGTTGCTTATAGATAAGCCATTTATTACGAATTTTAGATGTTCTGTTAAATGCCATAAGCACGCAAACATTAATGTTGAAACCTCATGGTTAGATTTAGTGAACTATCTTAATGTAAATCAACTATTGTCAAATGCAGCAAAAGGATTTTAGTGCAGACAGAAGAAAATTTTCGTATGTTAGCAAGGAATAGTATCTTCCAATTCCTAAAACTCTGTCATATTCATATTTATTGTGATTTGTAGAACTATCCTATTAAGAATAAAAGCTGTTAGTAAGATATTCATAAATGATCATACTTTTACTAATTCAAATCAGTAAGTGTCATTTAGTTAAAGAAAATTATTTCAACAAAAGTTGACTAACGGCCGTATTCACCATCTCGAGTTATTTGACGAACCCGAAGCAAAAATTAACCCAGGGTTGTTTTACGAGTTATTCGATATTCATATTCACCAACATTTTCAACTCTAGTTTTTGAACTCGAGGGATAACTCCTCATATAACCCTAACTCTCAATAACTCGAGATGGTGAATACAGGCGTAAATAAAAATTCCTTATTTCTACATATATAATAAATATTTATCACATTTAAATTAGTTCAATCATGTCAGTAAATCTTGTAACGGCAATGACTGCTATAGAGCCCATCACTGAATGATCAATACTCATCATTGGTTTATTTAGAAAGCTCAAAAATTAGTTTCAATTGGCTGGGTCAGAACTACTTGAAAATTTGGAGGTGTAAGACCCGAGATTGAATTCGTTCCTCAGTTGGCCTGCAAATTCTTTACCATGATGTCATCTGATGACTTACCACACTAACAAGGGGAGGTTCAGACATTCGGGTCACCGATTTTTTGAAATTGCGCACACCTGTAAGTAGCTAATCCTCTAAGACAATATAATGTGTGAGCAATAAAATACACAACTCAAGCATTGTCGAGAAAATCGCACGAGAAGTTTTGTATTGAGTTCTTCAAGCATTGTCGAGAAAATCGCACGAGAAGTTTCATATTGAGTTCATCTTTCGAGTGTCTCAGTAGCGCAGTGGTTGAAGATATTGCTTTTATAATGTGTCTCAGTAGCATAGTGGTTGAAGATATGCTTTTATAATTGCGCGATCGCTGGTTCACTATTTAGCTTTGACAATTTTTTTATTTTTATTTGTTTATTTTATTATTATTATTTTTCTCTTACATTTTTTCTCTTTCATTGTTTATAAACAATGTAAGAGAAAAATAATAATAATAAAATAAACAAATAAAAATAAAAAAATTGTCAAAGCTAAAAATTGAACCAGCGATCGCGCAATTATAAAAGCAATATCTTCAACCACTGCGCTACTGAGACACTCGAAAGTTAAATTTTAGAATATATGAACTCAATACAAAACTTCTCGTGCGATTTTCTCGACAATGCTTGAGTTGTGTATTTTATTGCTCACACATTATATTGTCTTAGAGGATTAGCCTACTACAAGTAGTACAAGCGCAATTTCAAAAAAATCGGTGACCCGAATGTCTGAACCTCCCCCTTGTAAGTGAAAAATATCAGTTCAACCCCTAGCAATTACCATTAGCATATGCAGTTATATAGGAATAATTTTGAGAATTCCTGTCCTAACCATGAATATATAGGGATATTCTAATCCAACTATAGTGCGTTGTCTGAAGGCAACAAGGAACGGAAGACATTTTGCATACTGATATACGCTTACCTGACTTGTCTGGCTACTAATCGTATCATTTACTAAACGTTTTAGCGTATTTAAGAAAGTATTCATCTATATATATCCTGCTGTAATTAAACAATAATCTCGATAGAATGTCAAATACTGTATTAGATATAGTTCTGTATTTCTGTCTTGAGAAAATTTCCCATGGAGTTTTTAATTTTATAATCATTTTAGTATTCACTGACAGAACCAATCCAGGTTCTTATGCCAAGCTGTTTCCCATATGGGTATTAGCTGGATATAGAGAACAGTTCGACAAGAAAGGACTCTTATTAATTTTTGAGATGTAATATCTGGATTCGAATTTGGTGGAGGAGAGCCGAAGAGTTTCGACATGGTAATCCGATGGATTCCCATGGAAATTAATGTTTTAATAATTTTATCAAAAATATCTTTTCTTTTCTGAAATCGTCAGTTTCGTTTCCTTTCAGTTTCGTTTCGTTTCCTTTCTTTGTAAATTTGAGCATGCTAAATTTGTATGAATTTTTTGTAAATTTATAATAAAAAATTATAAAAAATTAATAAAAAGTGTCACCTTATATTTGAATAATAAATGGACTGTTTAGTGACTCTGACAATTCTGCTATTTTATCAAGCTTTGAGCAGATTTAGAGTGCATTTTCTGATGAATCATTTGAGTTTTCATAATAGTTTTATATTATGATTGACATTTATATAAAATAATTTTTGTTTCAAACAAATTACAACACAATATCATATTTCCCTGATGATTGCACACACTATGTAGGAAACAAAAGAAATTTCAGTTAAAATAAGTTTAATTCTGTATCCGGTAATTAATGATAGCATTTCACTTCATATGAAATAAAAACGCAATTATGTAGGCAAAAATTACTGAAAATATATAAAATATATTTTCATTTAATTTTTGTGCACATAATTGCGTCTTTATTTACTATCAAATAAAATATGTTGACGTACTGATTGCATTTCCGGATCTATATCCAATGTAGCAATATTCAATATTTCTGGATCAAAGGTCATATAGTAAAGCAGTTCCATCTTGAAGGATTCTGGTTCAATTCCAGAGTCACACCTCCAGAGTTTCAAAAGGGATCCGGGCTGGGTTCATTGAACGCCATCCTCCGTCTGACGATTGATCCATCAGGAGGTAAACAGCCAATGTTGGGCACTGGAATGTCCTGTTGCTTAGTTCCTTTAACTTGCTGGTGAAAAGTAATGTTAAACTTCACAGAAAAAATGGATATCAAACCTGGACGACCGGGTGATCGTGGATATATTGCAGTCCCAGTCAAAATGGCACTTCTAATCTGCATTGGGTTCACTTTCAGGTCCTAATACCTGTTTTTCAGGAAATGCCTGAATCTAGCCCTTTAATTCCATTCTTAGCTTAACTAACCCAACTCTACCACGAATATAAGCTGCTCTCCGGGCTTCATAAGAGCCCTATTGTTTATTATCCAAGTGATGGAAAGTAATGTACAACGTAGAAGAAATGAAACACTTCAGAGAAAAAAATGTAAAATATTTATCGTTTTATATTAAATGACCATATTTTTATTTCCTTAACTGTCATGTTGAAAAATCTCTTATCTTACCAATCGTGCATTACATTGTTATTGTCCACTAGTAATACACAATATGTAAAAAATTGCGAAGTGACTTGAAGACAAAGTGAAAAAATAGGACTGAAAATAAACTACGAGAAGAAAAAGGTAATGTTCAACACAAATAATCCCACAACCAGTGACAATAGAAGGCTGAATAATTGAAAGGGTGGAAGAATACAAGTACTTAGGACAAGTAATTACAACACAAGGAGACCAGATGAGAGAAATACAACATAAGTCGCAATTGGGATGGCGTGCCTGCGGCCGATATAGTAATTTCTTAAGCGATAATAGGAAACCAATATGCATCAAAAGGAAACTCTTCAACCTGTGCATACTACTAGTAATGACAGATGGCTGTGAAACATGCAGCTTTACAAAGAAAATGGAACAGCAACTAGCAATAACCCAAAGAAGCATGGAAAGATATATGTTTGGATTCACCAGGAGGGACCGCAAGACTAATATATGAATAAGAGAACAAACCAAATAAGAAATAATATTAGTAACAGTTAGAAGCAGTAAGTGGCATTGGGCAGGCTACATAGCAAGATACGTCGATAACCGATGGACAAAGAGAACTAGAGTGGCAACCAAGGCAAGGGAAAAGATATTCTGGCAGACAATACAAACGATGGAGAGATGATATAAGAAAATTAATTGGTTCCCAATAGATGCAGACTGCACAAGAAAAGTACATCTGAAAACAAGAGGAGGCATATATATCCTACAGTGGATGAAATGAGAAATGATGATTATATAACAAATAGTATCAAAAATTAATTTGTTTAAAAATATATCATTTCTATTAAATTTTAAAAAATGAAAACATGATTTGTTCCAGATAAACTAGATCAAAAATATATGCCAGGGGTGTCCAAGCTTCGTGTCACTAAGAGCCATATAGGAGAATCTCAAATACTTCGCAATCAGTTTCTTTTCGGGTCAATGAGAGCCGCCTTAGTTTTTCCGGGTAATCTTAACAATGGTTTCAAAATTATTATTATATTTCATATGCATTTATTTCATTTAAATTCATACTACTATTTACAATAAATAAACAAATTACAAATATATTATTTTTTAAAATTAAGTAATATTTGCTCCATATTAACTAACTTTCATGCAGTGGAGCCACATTGAAGGTAGCAAAGAGCAGTATGTGGTTCTCGAGGTGCAATTTGGCTACACCAATTTGGCTACTACGCTACATTGGTATATGCCTATAAAATAATTTTTGATATATCTACCTTAAATCTTGTAAAGATTACAATTAGCATAATATAATCAATAAATTAATTGGCGGTATGGGAATATTAGCTTTCCATCCGAAGAATGTAAGATAGAATCTGGATCTCACCTTTAAAAATTTAAAGGGTTTCGGGATACTCTATTTCAGACTGGATCCTTCACGGATGAACAACCTGTGATAAAGCATGTAATATTCTAGCCATTCATTAATCTCAGAACGATGTGGAAGTAGCATTAAAGACGAAGAATTGTGATTCTTATGTTTTTTTAATGGAACTTTCACATGATACTTTTTGAAAGTTGAAGGATGGGGATCAATAAGCAAATCCTATAGGATTACCCGTTGACCCAATACTTCAACCTTCCAGTTGACTCCACCATGGGTGTTGGCTAGCCTGTGTTGTGCTCTAAAAATGGCCACGCCAGATGTAATATATTCCAAATGTAATATGGCGGCTTAGCTTACATAACCATGCATCTTATTGGACTTAAACTATGTGTATTTGAGTTGGATATTTCTTTATTCGTCATCGGAGAAAAAACCTGTGCTAGACTTTATAAGGTAATGAAGTAGTTTGATATATTTAAGGAATTTTATGAGTTAAATTATATTTGATTATAACTCATAAGAATAATGAAGCAAGCATATATGAAAAATGAAAGATTTCAATAATTGAGTACAGGTTATCATTTTTTATTATTAAGCCGCCGAATCTCAGAGGCATTTTTTGTAATGTCAGCTTTTTCACTCAAGCAGAGAACTAAGTGCGGGGCGAAACAAGCTCTCTCATAGGCTGCTCACCCCTGCGGAAAGGTTAATTAGATTTTAGAGCAGGGGTCACCAAACTACGGCCCGCGACGCCAGTTTATCCGGCCCGCCGACGGTACTTGAATTTGCTTGATAAAATGTATGGAACACGAGACGTTGTGATACAATTTTAATTTAAATATTATGTTTAGAATACTAGAAGATCTTCACACGTGCGTAGATCTCCTGGCTGCTGCTATGTGCTTTAAATTTACTATTTTAAATTTAAAATATTGTATCCAGATTTTCTTGTTTGTTGTAATGTTTGCTTATTTCGCACCATCCCAGGATTTTAAGTTAATTTAACCCCTTCAGTCACTGCAGCTATATTTGTGTACATATACTCTGAATGAATTTTCCTAGAATGTGTTTGAAATTTCGAGTTTCTCTTCGATTTGATTACGAATGTGGGCATTTTTTAATTCATTTTCTTAAAATTAGAGTGCTCTCTACCTTTAAAATCTGTCAATATTAATTTTTTAATGATGCCACTCACCCATGATTAACACGGAATGTTGAACTTGGTTTTTCGTCTTTTTCTCAAAGCTTTCGTTCTGGCTTGCAAGTATTGTACATAATGATTATGCGGCCCGCGCTCGTCATTTTGTCAGTTATCCGGCCCACTGTGCAAAAAAGTTTGGTGACCCCTGTTCTAGAGGATGGGATTCAACGGGCCTAGCTCGGGCTTCATAATAAATATTTCCAAGGGATGGAACCCAAGAATCGAACTCCTCGGGTCCTCCAGAGTGGAAAGCCGCAGTATTTTCACGCGGCCAATTCAGCCGATTTAAAGATATGTTTGGCGACAGTCTCTTCAGAGCCCATCATATGCGGCCAATTTTTGTGATGGGATAAACCAGAAGATTGTAGAATGGGTTCAACGGACGGGTCAGGAGATCGCTGAAAAATTAGACTATGGTACTCGGAATTAGATTAGGATCTCCACGGTAATAAACGACTGTTTATTATGCTATACCACCTGTACTATACTATTGAACTTTAGTAGAAAATTCTCTCTGTCAGCAATAGCTATTTTGAGTAAAGCAACCATATCGCACATGGAATACAGGCGATCCTCGACTTTCGTACTTAATTCGATCCTGAAATGTGTAGGAAAGTAGAGAAATGTAAAAATCATGGAAAAATGTTTTTAAAATATTTATTTTACAATTATTTATTGATTAGTATCTGGTGTTTTCTTTATAAATTTATGAAGAGATGGTTAAATTGTACTTTTTTTTTGTTTTATTGATAGTTCTGTAACACGCTGTATCTTTTTCTATTGCCTTCGTATATGAGATATACGCTCTCCAAAATAAACTGACAACATAACAGCATACATCCTAGCTCGACAACCTGTGATGCCGGAAACGGGGAGGGACTAATTATGGAGAGGAGGGAGAATTGCTACAAGAAAGTACGCGCGTTTTTGTGGTACGTATCAATAAAAATTTAACTTTACAGGCGGTTCTCGACTTTCGCGCATATTTAATACTGTATCTGGCGCCGGCCACTTTTAGAGCCTATCATAGGCTGATGATTGGGAAAGTTGAAAGATAGAGTTCAACATTTCGGACCGGAATCCCTCCTGAAAAACTGTAATTATGAGACCCGGAATTAAAGTCTGCGCTCAGTCAAAAAGTTTTTCTATATTGAGCTGCTCTTTAAATACTCTCTTTGATTTACTATATTCAATTTACACGTGTTACTGCAATTCACAGCTTAACTTCGATTTACAAGAAACTATGAGTAAAAATTTCATTCAAGTAATATGGTCCTTTATGCTATATAGCAGCTTTTCCATTTGGCAACCCCTTTTATCCGAACATATATACCTCTATACCAGAGTCGCGAATATATAAACTAGAAATATGAATTAAAACATTTGCTGATGATAAATTATAAAGAAAATTTATTCAAAAACAATTCTTTGGTATACATATGAATATTATTTTACCATGTATTAAAAACAAAGCCAAATATTCATACTAATGAGCTGGGTGTGCTAGTTTACTTTTACATTAAGACTTAAATCTTGGGTCGACTAGATGGCCGCCTGGTAACGCTGTGGCGCCGGCGTTTGAAGGATCGGGTCCCACACCTCCAGTTTTTCAAAAGGGGCCCCTCCTGAAAAGCTGGATGGTTGAAGGATGGGGTTCAACGGACTCGGCTCGTTGAAACCCATCCTTCAACCATCCAGTTGACCCCATCATGGGTGTTGGCCAGCCTGTGATGGACTGTATAAGTTCGATTCACGATTCGTGCGCGATTCACACTAATTTTTTTTTTGTAAGCCTGGAGGCCAAAGAGAATGCCCCTCTCCACTCAAAAAGAGCACTAAGGGAGCTGAAATAGGGGAAGTGAGTAAGGAAAAAATAAAAATAAAGTGCAAAGTACCCATTAAACAAGACCCACATGATGACCAAAGCAAGCACCCAAACCTACAGTGTAAGTGAAAGGGAGCTAGGATAACGTTGGTAAAAAGAGAGGTTAAAATGGCAAAATGTTAGTAAGAAATAGTTAGTAAATTAGGAAACTAAATTTAGGGAACGTGTTCCTTCAGATCAAATTGATCGCACATCATTGTGTTATGTTAGACTTAGGGAAAATGCGGTTCCGAATATCTTTGAAGCATTTCCATCCTATCTTAAAAAAGTAAGATTCACTTATCTTTTAGTTTCTCGTATTTCTATAGAATTTCTCAATATAATTTCATGTACTTAGTCTTTTTAATTTACTTTAGCATGCATAAACATATA
>AYEL01080455.1:0-33908 GCA_000484575.1 Olivierus martensii
TATAGTAGAAAGTAACTAATATCAAAATCTGCGAAATATAACCAACTGTCCACTGTACATAACACTCTCAGGGAAAGTCACAATTATATAATGTATTACACCTGAAGCACCAACAGAACAGAAAATGAACTGAAAAGAAAATAAAGAAACTGAATAATATAGCATATAGAGGGTCAAAGATTGGTACATCAAGAGTGAATAAAGAAACCTCAGCCACCACTCCTCCAATCCTGACTGCTATGGCCATAGCAGCGGAGAATGAGTGGAACGAACCAATCAAGCCGTAGGTAACACCAGTTTACTCACAGAAAGAAATACAAAAATAGGAAATTAAACCGACACAAATAGTCAATTCTTAAACCCAAATATGTGTGTAAATGTGTAAGTAGAAACGCTAGCTGTTTGCTGGGCCATATTTTATGGACGCATTAATAAAGAAACTTTTAGTGAGATTTGCCGTCAGCTGATCCTTAAAGAGCATATTAGCGGTACAGGCCATGGCATAAGTTGCTCGTGAAAATGTGTAATCAGCTTTCTCCGCCGCAAATCAAAGAGGCAACAGTCGTAAACAATGTCCTTTACACTATCGTCGTCACCACAATTACAATTACATCTAGGAGATGCCAGAATTTTGAACCTGTTCAAATAAAAATTTAACTTCCCATGCTGTGTTAAGAAAGCCGTTAATCCGCAATGAAAAACCCCAAGGTTGACATTTAACCGAAATCCACTAACTAAATTGGGAGTCGCATTTGAGAAGCTATGCTATAGAGTAACGCTTTCTAAGATAGGTTTCAAACACACAATGGATACTTTCAAAAATGAATTCTCGTAAATAAACAATTATCATAGATTCCATATTTTAATAAAAATTTGCACACAATTCTGAGAAATTTCAGAACGTAAGAGCCACGATTTTTTTTGTAAGGAGATTATATATGCTACATAAGGTTTAGAAATCGATGGTATAGAAGTGTAATGAGATCAAATTATACAAAGTATGTTTCATATATCTTATACGTATTGTCGGCCGAATGGCGCGTGGTAAATCTGTGGCTTACTACCCTGGGAGGATCGGGTTCCATACCTGCAGTTTTTCAGGAGGGTCCGGGCCCGGCCCATTGAATCCCATACTTCAATCATCCATTGATCCCATCATGAGTATTGACTAGCTGTGATGGGCTGTATCAGTGACCGATGCCAGATAAAGTATATCCTTCGTGAGATATGGTGGCTTAACCATCTAACATAACCTTATACATATTCCAGCATCAAGAATCCCTTAATGCTAATACCGCCTTTTGGTTGGCCGGATTGGCCGCGTGGAAACGCTTTGGCTTTCCACCTGGAGGACCCGGGTTCGAGTCTCGGGTCCCACCCCTTGAAAATATTTGGCTTTCCACTCTGAGGACCCGGGTTCGAATCTCGGGTCCCACCCCTTGAAAATATTTATCCTGAGGTCCGGGCCCGGCCCGTTGATCCCCGTCCTCCACAATCCGGCTGACCTCTTCCGCAAGGGTGGGCAGCCTGTGGAAGGGCTTGTTTCGCCCCGTTACTTAGTATTGCAGGGGTGGACAGCCTGTGGAAGGGCTTGTTTCGCCCCGTCACTTAGTATTCTCAAATAGCCTGTGGAAGGGCTTGTTTCGCCCCGTCACTTAGTATTCTCCCTGAGAAAAGTGGCGTCATCTGTTAACAAAAAAAATAGGCCGGGCCCAGACCCCTCCTGAAATACTGGAGATGTGGAACTGGAATCATAGTAAATATTAAAAATGCAGATAAAACTCATTTAAAATGACCTGGTAAATTTTGGCGCCGAATTGTAGCGCCAATATATTGTAGCGATCGGTGGCCTTAACTAACTGCTTACCACTTTCTGTTATGCACGGACTCTGGCGGAATAGAAGTCTCCGAGAAACATAAACGATATGGAGTGAGGTTAAGAAGCATAGACGAACAGCCACAATGGAGGTGGCCGGATGGTGAAGGACGGGGATCACAGGGTCGTACCGCCTTTTGTAATGTATATTATGAATTTTTTTCTTTGTACGATTAACCTTTCTTTTAAACCAACTTAAGATATTGGCTAATTAGTGTGAAAGTTTTCCACCATAGTTAAGAACTTCGCATAGTTGTAATGGGCTCTTATCCCACTTTATAATCAAAGATTACTAAATAGTGAGGTTGGCCGGATGACTGCTTGGTAAAGTTGTGACTTACTACCTTGGAAGACGGGTTCAAATCCAGATCCCACGCCTCCAGTTTTACAATAGGAATCCGGATCTGGCCTGTTGAATTCCATTCTTCAATCTTCTGGTTGATTTCATTGTGGGTATTGGAAAATTTGTGAGGGGCTGTACAAATGATCGCCATCGAATAATTTATATCATTTTTGTGATGTAGCGGCTTAACTACAGTAACCTAACCCTAACTTAAATAGTTGGAGCTTAATCCTTTAACCCTTCAGCTGGTCGCACCACGAATGTTGGCTAATATGTGGTGAATTTTGAAATGACTACCGCCAAAAATATATCCCAAATGAGATTCAGATGCTAATTAAACTAATTTAACCGCATGTTTCGCCTGCTATTTAGTACTTCAGAACGGAAAGTGCTGTCATCTATTTAAAACAATCTAATCCAATTATCATTAAGATGCAGATAGAATACAGTTGCCCAGGTTGATCATCCCTTTGGGGTAAATTGAAATATAATAAATGAAGATCGTCGAGCTGGACCGAACTTCGAATGAAGTTTTCACGGAGGAATTGATTATGGAATCGAACTCGAGTCATTATATGGAAAGCTGAAGCATTTACATGTGACCAATCAAAGGAAGTTTTATACAGTACATCAGAAGCGAGGACGGTCGATTGGTAAATTCTGCTATGTTTAGGTTTCCTATTTTCGCAAACATGAATTCGATTCTATAGTTAATTGACTTTGTTTTGATGGCCAGACATATTCCATCAAAAGAAAATCAATTAACTGTAGCAGCGCTTCTCAAACTTTTCCATTTGGCGACTCCTTTTATCCGAGAAAATATTTTCGCGATCCTCGTTATAGAGATATATAAACTAGGAATACGAATTAAAACATTTGCTAAAATTTCTGCAACTCCCGAATTTTGTTACGCGACCCCATATGGGATCGCGACCCACACTGAGAAGCACTGAGCTATAGAATTGAATGCACGTTTGCGAAAATAGACAATCTAAAAATCGCAGAGCCTACCAATCGACATCCTCGCTTTTCTAGCATTGAGCGATCATTCCAATCATCGTCGGTCTTTTATTTGCTGTTTTTTAAATTATAAAATACAGTATTAGTTCTGACTTTTTAATTAGATCCGAATTTTTTTTTTGTACTATAAGCAAAAGTTATCAGTTATTAAAAACCAAATACATCCTATGTAGATGATATGTAAAATTACAATTGTTGGATTATTTTTTTTGAATTTTTACACCCCTTTCCAATTAATGAGTACTAAGGAGCGGGTCGGTCGAATGGCCGCGTGGTAAAGCTGTGGCTTACCACCCTGAAGGATCCGGTTCAAATCCGGGTCCCATACTTCAGTTTTTCAGGAGGCTGGTCACAGGATAGTTGACCTCATCATGGGTATTGGCCAGCCTATGATGTGCTCTATAAGTAGCCGCCGCCATGTACAGAATATCCCTTGTGCGATATGGCGGCATAATCAAACTAACCTAACCAACCGCGGGCTGCACCCACACTCGTGGAGGGGGTTGGATGATGAAGGTCATAGATTGCCGGGCTGGGCCCGGAATTCCGAAAAAACTTCAGGAGATACTGGATTCGGGGCGCGAACCTAAGTTCTCCAGCGTGACACTCCAACGTGTTATCACTCTGACATCCGGCCGCATGTTGAATTTGTTAAATTGTAAAAAATTTTAATGCGTATTGTTCATGCAGTCGTATGGTTAAAGTAATTCCTCAATTTCTGCATTTTTTTTAATGGGCTCAGCTTTAAAACTGGCTTTGCTCTTGACTCCATTCTCATTTTATGCCATTCTCAATTGGAGATTTATAGGGAATATCATGGGGCATGAAATCTCCTCATGAGCCGTCCGCATCTGGGGTAGTGTTTGTCATCTGGTGAATAGGATTAGTAGACCAAGTCCGAAACTTTTGATAAAATCTGGAGGTAGAGGACCCAGAATTGAACCTGAATGTCGATGTGGTAAACGAACGCTTTGTCACGCAACCATTTTATCCTTTTTTGCCGTTGAATTATATTCTTCGTTTTATTACTATAACAATGATACATAAAGTAGGAATAGTATATTGTTTAGTTGTTCGAGATTGATTTCCGTGAGTTTATTATAATGTATGATATATCAGTTTAGTCTTGCTGATCTCTATTTTCAAGAAAAGTCTGACGAGGATGCAGATGGCTAGCGTCTTACTGTTTCAATCCCACTAAGAGCTGTATCAAATCGTTTAATTTTACTTGGAACCATAAATTCTCAAAAAATCTGAGTTAAAAAAGCATTAATTTTTGTGAAACCAATTTTTCTCCGATTTTTATTATATTCTTAGTTCAATCGGTATTTGCTGTATATATTACTTGCTTAAAAACTAATGTTAAAAGTAATACTATATTTTAGTAGTAGTATTCAATAAATATAAAATGGTCAAATAAATTTATGTTTTAATAAAAAATGAATAACCATTATCTGGAATGAATTTAAGTACTGTATTTATTAACGTTAAAATTTTCAGAAATTTTTAGTTGAATTTAAAAATATTTACTGTGGCGGCGTTGTTGTTCTCTGTCTTCCCACCATTCATCACCGGTTGCACGCCGCACTTGCGGCCATCTTAAATTCTATGCACACGTTTTAGTCGGAGGAACGAAGTACGGAAAAAGCGGGTTCCGGGTAGAAATACTTCGAATAAGAACCCCTACTCCCCTCTTAAGTGTAAGAGGACGTACTGTTCCGTATTTGACTTCATTATGAGAAGTTACTGGCTGTGTGCGTAAGTACAAGTTAGATTTCTCGTAATTTTACGGTACGATATATATTCGTAATCACTAATACAAATTAATATAGATTTAATCATAATTATTTAATATACTATTATTAAGAGTTGGAATATTATTATTATTATTGTTTTTGACCTTGATTTTACATGGAAATGACTCAGTGAATGGCAAAATAAGGAAATGGCAATAACATTGCATTGGCTTCTTATTTTGCGAAATCGGTATGTAATGGTCAATAAATAAAATTTAAAAATAAAACAAAGCAAAGTGTTATAAAAAGGTTGTGATTATTGTGTAAGTAATAGGATATTATGTACATTAAATCCGATTTAGTTACACGTGTGTTCTATGAGTTAGTCACTCCCTCCTGTGCAGAAATGGAGAGATTCAATTTGTGAAATCACACCACACACACACATACACGTTAACATTTTGTAATTTCTTACTTTCAAATTATTATTTTCCGTTTTATTTCTGCTTTTCCTAGTTTGTTTTTTTTTTCCATCACGAATTTCTAGTTTAAAAATTACCTGTGAAAAGTATATACTGTACTATATTTTAAGAAATCAAATTCTAGTTTATCTTGTTTAAAGATAAGGAGTTAAAATATGGCGATTGTTTCAATTTCGATTTTATACATGAAAAATTATTAGTGATTATAAAATTAAAGTAACTTATAACTTAATAGGTTAAATAATGAAGATAAATATATTAGTATGAACTTTTTATATTTCTAAAAATTTTCTTAAATTTAGATGTATTATTAAATTTTTTTAATCTAATAAGTTATTCACAAAAGCAAATAATCTAAAAAATCCTCCAAAAAATAAATATTTTGGAGGTTACAATTGTAAAAAATTTAATATTATTGCTTAAATCAAAAGCAATAATCAATTTTATTATCAAAAGCAGTAATATTACTCCTTTTGATAATTATTTTATTAAAACTAATAAAAATCAAATAATTCATTTATTTATAGAATTAAATTGATTGAAATGAAAATTTTCTGGTAATTGCAATGTTGACATAAAGCAAATTTTCAAAGGGATAGAATTTTTCATAATTATGATATTTATCCATGTAATCTTCCCCTCTTATTAAATCAGTATTCATCAGATCAGATTCCCCTCTTATTTCCCTTCTATAAAATATAATTTGATGAAATTGATATGAAGTATATAAATTTTAAAAGAATATGTGTAAAGCCTTTAATTTTTCAATAAAAATTATTTTAAATGATTTTAATTCTTCATTATTAAAATAAAATAGTTTTTTCCCTCAAATCAATAATATGATATATAATTTTTTATAACTCAGAAATTGGAATAGCAGAACTACAAATATTTTATGATAAATTTAAAATTCTCAAAGAATATAAAAATAAATTAATCTTTATTAGTATGATTTTTTTTTAATACAAATTATGCTTTATACTGATCAGGAAGAATAGAATACACTGAGAGCTGATTTCAAAGGAGTGGTTTAGACCACTTCTCTAGTCTATAATTGATTTAGGCCAAAGATCTCAGAAAATTGCACTTCATAAAGGTGATTTCGGCATAAACCTAGTTTATACTTACTGTAGTACAAAAGCTGATTTTAAGCTTTACTTTCTAGACGTCCAGAAGTTGATCTTATTTGAGTTTAGATTTTCAAGCATACACAGTTTGGGCAAAATCCATCAGCAGACCTTTTATCATCCGTTGTTTTTCTTTAATATCACGGATAATTTAATGCTCTTTAAGTACAGTAGACTTGCATTTCTGCGAACCTCCAATTTATGAACTACATGTTTTTATGAACTATTTAGTTGGTCCCAAAAGGTCCCTAATGTTAACTAATACCATTCCCATTTACGAAGTTTTTTGGGGTCCATACGAGTTCGTAAAATTGAGAGTCCACTGTATAACAAATGGATTAATGACGTTCTTTTCTTTTTCCAAAACAAAATAGGATCATCGAGCTCTCTCTTTGCATATAGAGGGTCGGTTTGTAATTAAGTCCTCAAATTCTGATATATTTGTGATCACATCATTCATAGGCTCTAAGGCGCAACTAGGCCCTTTGATGAAGAGGGACTCAGCGTATGGAGGGATGGAATGCCCCTCTGGGTTGACAAGAACTAAGTCGATTGGACAGGCAACAGTTCTCTTGGACTTCAGTTGTTTGTGGATAATCCATTTCATTTTTCGGATGTGTTTCCTTCTAAGAGTCATTCTTATGGCCTCTACGTAACATTCAGTATGTTCAACTTGCGAGTACATCCAGGTGTCTATTCTGGACTAACAACTCGTATATCGAGTGGACTTATAAAGGGCCTAGTTGCAGCTTAGAGCCTATGAATGATGTGATCACAGATATATCAGAATTTGAGGGCTTAATTACAGACCAACTCTCTATATGCAAAGAGAGAGCTCGATGATCCTACGTTTTGGAAAAAGAAAAGAACGTCATTACCCGTAAATAGTAGGCACTTTTCAGTCTCTAAAAATGACAAACTGAAAACATGCCATTGGTTGGAGGAACAACATCTGACTCTAATGAAAGATGATAAGTATAAGAAAATTGCGATTGTTAGCACATTGACCTATGTGAGTTTTTTGAGTGATTTTATACAAATGTCACAAGCCAAGCTGATAAATGAGGATCCCACCAGTAAACTGTCAACCTGCCTGGCCAAGTTGACTAGTATGCAAGGCTTCCTGGAGTTTCTTAAGGTGCAGAAAGTTAAGAATGTAGCATGTCCCTGATTTTTTGATTTTCTCAAGTCACATAAGACCCTGTTGGCTGTTAGACACATCCGAAAAGAATCTGCATCCAGTTGTGGAAAAGAATCGGGCCCCGACATATCATTTGGAGAGAGCATTACAGAGATGGTGTGACCAGAAGTTAAGCCAATATGCATATACGTGCCCATCCCCGAACCAGTGTCTTACAATCCTATGTCGTTTAACACTGTCGAATGACACCTTTGATTTTGAAGCTCTTTACCTGTCTATAGAGATTCCGGTCGCATGTTCAGTCTTCCACTGCTTCCTCTTAAAAAATATGCCGCCAGATGCTAACCCCTTACCATTAAGAGAACTAGCGCACTTGATTTGTTACTCTTTGTTCTTCCAGTTCAATTCTAAATATTATCAGCAAATGAAAGGAATACCTATTGGCAGCCCCATGATTAGCCCCATTGCAGAAATGGTAGTGCGTAAGAAGGAAGAACTTGTCGTGGACATGCTACAGGTGAACAGGTTACTATATACGAGATGCGTCGATAATGTTTTGATACTATGGAAGGGAGAGCATAAAGCAGACCAGTTAGTACAGGTGTTCTCTGATCCAGCTTATGGCCTTACACTGAAGACCGAACAAGGCCCGAGTAAAAGTATACATTTCCTGGATATAATGATAACTCTAACAACTAATGGGTTTTCTACTGGGGTCTACGTTAAACCCTCTGTGCCTAGTCTTATAATACCTAGGTGGTCCAGTGGCCCGGTTAAGTACAAGAGGGCAGCGATTGATGCCTATTTCAGGCGTCTTTACTCCCACTGTAACACCTCCCAAGCTAGGATGATAGAGAAACAGAGGATATACAAAGTGGCCATCCAGCATGGTTATTCAAGATTGTTTATTAATCAGGTCTATAATAGAGTTCTGAAGACTGTTTCTGCGAATGTGCCAGTTATTTCGCCTCCTTCCAATGACATTACTCACCCAAGTCCAGATCCACGTAGGGTTTGTGTCCTGTTTAGAATGATGGGATCTAGAGGAGTTAAAAATATGGTCAGAAGGTCGCCAGCCAATGTTACCTACAGGAGAAACCCGACAGTCTTCCAATTGTTACAGAATGATAAAGATAGGAGACCAGAACTCTACCTCACAGGAGTTTACTCTATACTTTTCTCCAATATTGCCAACAATAGGCAGAAATTCTATGTAGGTATCATAGATAGAGCCATAAAGCACCATATCCGGGAACATACGTCTGATATTGTTCATGGCAGGCTTACGGCAGCACTGTCTGCTAAGGCGTATGAAGATGACCTCTAAATAAAGTGGGATGATGTGAAACTCGTTAGAAAAGTTAGTAATACTAAACATAAGTATTTGGCGGAGGCATTGGAATTACATAGAATTGGTAATCATAACATCACAATCAACGATAAACCTCAAATAGACTTGTCGCCTGCTTGGCGCTATATCATAGAGACACAACCTTGAAACCAACACCGCCTAATATCGGTCAACATTGTACATAGCAGACTCTGAAAATGTTATTTTTATTTTATTTTAATTTATTTACATGTTTTATTTTTATATTATAATATTTATGTTTGTATTGAATATCTATCCATGTATCTATGTTCTATACTTAAATTATGTTTTATGCTCTGACAGTTCTAACACGTCGTATATGCATTTTGAATTTTAAATTGTAAGAACGCATGTTCTATGTATATGTTCTGTTTAACTTATTGTATACACTGATGATGGTCTAGTTGTTAGACCGAAAGTACTTCGTTAATTTTGAAATAAATAGAGTCTTGAAGTCACTACTGCCGTTAGTGCTCTTTATTTGTTATTGTCTTAGTTTTTAGGCAGTTTATATTTCTTGTTTTATCTGTACAATCTGTTTAAATTTAGTATTTCATTAATAACTTTTAATTGTATTTATTTTTTATTTCTATTTTCTTGTTAAATTAATAAATATATTTTATTTGTAACAATACCAATAATCCTAAATAAACATGTCAGCCTATCATTGTGGATCCTCATAATGGTGTTAGAAATGGGATATTTAAACTCAAGGCATTGTTAACCATATGCTACAAATTCTTATATTCTCTATCAGATTTTAATTATATTCAGCACTACAATTTTTATATTAATCTGAAGCTGTTATAAAATTTTGAAGATTTCATCTTTATTTAAAAAAGGTTTATGATTGTTATATAATGGATACATAAATACAATCTGTTATAATCAAAAATAACTAGAACTAATCACTATCAGAGTTAATTTTAGTGATTATTTAGTTTATTTTTGATAATTAATTAATTTGTAAAGATGATGATAAATATGAAATTTGAGTTTATATTCTCTTAATTATTGTATAGGAAATAATAATTAAAAATTAATTAAATAGTAATAAAAATTAATTCTGTTATATGGAATCATTAGTCACATAAATATCTAATTTAAAATTCATAATTAATTCCTATATTTAATTGCTTTGATATAGTAATATTTTTAATATAATAAGTATTGATAATAAATTGTTTGATTTATTTAATATATATTTTTGATACAATTTTTTTAATTCATAAATGCAAAAAATTTTAGGTACAAGTATTACATGGAACTGATGTGATTAAAAATGGTAAATCCATAACATCATTATCATATTCTGAACCATCATCACCATCTGGAAAACCAGGTTTCATATCGTAAGTTGATCAGATAATTTCCTTTAATGTTCATTTATGGATTGCAATTCTAGAATGTTTAGGTTATTGTTTGTTATGATATCATGATCATAAAGTTTATTCATATAGCTGTCTCAAACAATATATTATATTCTCAGGTTTCAGTTATTGGCTTGTAGTACTCATCATTTTCAATAGAATATAAATAAGTATCATTATTTATTTCATATGTATTTACATTCTAAGTTCAATGATAATCATATTTAAAAATGCTTCTTAGATTTAGTGCTACTGTTATATACACAAAAAAGAAGGAAGTTGAAAAATATGGATTTAATTATAATTCATTGAAATGGAGGATATTTTTGTAACATTGTAAAACATGAATAATAAGTAGCCAGATGAATTATTGAAATAAAATATTAATAGAAGTAAATGTAAATTAAATCCTCTTTTTATATTTTTTAGATGTTTTTATTATTTTTATAATAGAATTTATGATTTTTAATTAATATGCTATTATTTATGCTTTATTTCAATACTGTGATTTTTTTTTTTCAATATTGAAATGAAAAGTATTTAAGTTCAGTCATGTAGTTAAAGAAAAATAGTCTTGTTTCATTGATATTTTTCAGGAATATATCAATAATGTAAATTATGTTTCTCATGTTTTTAAAATTTTCTGAAATATTGTGATTTAAATAAAATTTTCAAGTTATTTAAAGAAGAGAAATCTACATATTTGTTAGAAGTTATTATTAGATTATGCATTTCAAAAAGTTAAATTAGTTATATACTATTATTTCATATTATTCATCCATAAAAAATTACTTATTTTCATTTGTAACTTCATTTACAATATATGCTTATTTTCTATATCTTAAAATGAAAAATTGTGAGAAACATTTTACTTTAACTGAAATTTATGATATATATATATATATAAAAATAACAAATTTATGTAAAAAAATCAAGAATTACATATGTTAGCAAAAACATTTATAGTATTTTTAATTGTTGGAAGGTGCTGCTAATGATTTTTGGAACTTTAATTTAAAATATAAATATACAGTGAAACCCCGCTCATGCGTTCCCGTATCGTACGACTTTCCCACTTTAAACGTCTATTTTCGGAAGTCTCAACTTTTTCCTATACTTGCAATGTAAAACTTTGCCTCTTCCTACGTTTTAATTATATAACTCTTTTTTATTATGACATTATCAGAGCTTCCTTCTTCGTGTGTTTCCCCGCTCGTTCGACTTTTCGGGCCGGTCCCCGAAAAGTTTCAAAATCGGGGCACTATAATATTCATATTTGAGAAAAAATTTGTAAATCTGGAAATAGTTAAGTGGGTTACCATTTTATTAATATTCTTAATAAAATGGATATCATCCCATAGAATTTATTCCATTTGAGTTTTGATTCAATAGCAAAGTTCTCAACTTATGACCACTCATACTTATGATAATGTTGTAATCAGTAAATTCTCTGATTAGTCAGTGCAATTCCATGAATTCAAGTCTGATCCAATAGTCTGATATACAGAAAGCACCTTTTTTTTTGTATGGTTCTTGTAGTTTTGTAGTTTCTATATATTATTAAGATAATATATAGTATCCTAATAAATATTAGCAGTAAAAAACCCATAAATTTTGAACATTTCCAACTTAAAATAGTAGGAATTCATACCCAGCCTCATCATAAATCAAGGACTATTTGTATTTAATTTATTTAATCATGTTTTCATTAAAATAATCCCTTTTAGTCTTTTGTAGCATTTCCATCATTGAGAAACTTTGTCGATAGTAATTTGTAACTGTTTGAATTATTATCTTGTAGAATTTTAATTGCTACAAGATAATAATTCATGTAGGTTCAACTTGTAAGTTGTATGATTCTTGTTCAACTTTTATTGAATTTGAAATATATTTTCCTCTGATGAACTTTTCCCCAATTTATCAAATAAAAAGAAATCATAGGATTTCAATTTATGAGAATAAGATAGATGTGGAATGACTGATAAACTTATGTTTTGTTAAGAATGATTAAACTAGTATGGTTATGATATCTGTTTGAACACATTTTATTAGACTTTTTAAATGATTACTAAAGCTGTAGACATTCTGCAACTAATCAGAGTAAAGGAGCGAGCTTAAGCACTAAGCAGAAATAAACAAATGTTCCTTTGTGAAATAATATCTTTATTTCACAAAGGAATGTTTTTCAACCATGTAGACCAGTTGTGAATGGTCAAAAACGTTCCTTTGTGAAATATAGGTATTATTTCTGCTTAGTGCTTAAGCTTGCTTCTTTTTTAAATAATGTTTTAAAATATAAATTATATGATATAGAGCAGATGTACAATTCAAAAAAATTAATATAGAGTTACCAATTGTTGATTTTAATAATATTCATTAAATAGTTTATAATTTAAATATTTTTAAAATAAGTTCCAGAAATTATTGACTGTGCCTTGTATATATTTTATTATAAGAGATTCACCTCCTCATACTGATTCACCATGTCCAACATCAGTGGGTCGCTGGTCAGAAAATCGTCAAGTATTGCAATATCAATATTCTGCACAATTTACAAGATCTCGGAAAATGTTTGATCGGGGACCAAATGTTGTAAGTTATGTTATGTTATATTATATTATATTAGAATTATAATGGATCAAATACCAAATCTTATTTCAATTGCAATTTGTATTTGTTAATAAATAGATAAATTATGAATATTAAATACAGTAGCTATTCATTCAGTCATGATTAGAATCCTGAAAGTCATGACACTGAGGGTCAGTTCCACCAACATCATATAACACTACTGTCAGTAAATGACATTGTCAATGTAACAATGTTCAGTAACAACAGATTGTTCCACCACAACTTTTGTTAGTGATGTTTACTGACAGCGAAGAGCTGACACTAAGATTGTTATTTATGTTCCAGGTATTATGCCTATTGGTCAAATTAAAGCACTTGGTAAGAACTGATGCTATAGCAATACTTGACAAGACAAGATGGCTAGTGTTGAAAGTAAACGACATTGTTAGTCTGATAATTCAAAATTATTTATTTACACTTTTGTAAGTGTTTGAGTCTAATAAATTATATATTTTTCATTATCTAACTTGTTTTGAGAATTTCTTCAATTTATTAGTGTAAGTTCTAACATCGTTGTTTTTGTTCTATTCTAACACTTCATCGGCACTTCTAGTTTAAGTTCCGATTTCCGGTTTTGTTTTGTCAGTTAGACGTTACATTGTGTTAGATTGTTTAGTAATTAATTAGTATTAAGTTAGAACTTAGCTTAAGACCTGAGCTCAGGCCGAACTCTGGATTGCAGTGTCGTTAGAACCGTTAGGCTTAGTTTATAATTATTGTTATTGACATTCGTTCTAATCCGCGACTTTGCAATACCTATACTGACTTACTCCTTTGGAATGATACAATGGACAAGGATATAACTTGAATCACTCCAAAGAAAAACACGAACAACACTTACAAAATACCAGTACCATCACCCGAAATCTGCCATAGAAAGAACTACTCTCCCACGCAAGGAAGGTGGACACAGTCTTATTGATATCCCACATTTATATAACAGACAGATCTATAATCTGAGAGAGTTCTTCCATAAAAAACAACATAATCGCAACTACACAAAGCTATAGTCTTGGCTGATAGAAACATAACACCATTAAATCTACAGAATGACACTCCAAACCAAATAGATAACATTGCACACATACAAGAAAAGAAAACATCCTGGTGTAGAAAGGACCTTCAGAAACACTTTATAGATGCCAAAGCATCAAACAGCTGGTTAGTCAAGGGGATCTATTTACAGAAACAGAAGGGTTTATAATAGCAATACAAGACCAGGTAATAAACATGAAAAACTACAGAAAATACATACTGAAAGACAGCACATTAATAAATGACACATGTAGGAAATGCCAAATAGCACCCAAAACAATTCAGCACATTACATCTGGTTGCAAACTGCTTTGCACAAATATACTACTTGCACAGACACAACCAAGTAGCAAACATAATACATCAAAAGCTTGCAACCAAACACAAATTAATAAACACACACACACACCATATTACAAATACATACCATACACAATATTAGAAAACTCAACACACAAGATGTACTACGACAGAACAATCCTAGCAGACAAAATCATACACCATAACAGACCAGATATCACTCTCATAGACAAACAAAACAAAGTTACCTACATTATAGACATCTCAATACCCAACACACACAACAACCAGGATGCATTCACCCAAAAAATTAGTAAATACACAGAACTTTCACAAGAAATTAAGTGTCTTTGGGGAATGCAAAAGATAGCCACAGTACCCATCATTATTTTCTCAATAGGAGTAATCTCTCACACCCTACATAAAAGCCTCAAAACATTAGATTTACATTCCAACACATACATAACACTTCAAAAAGCATTACTACTCAATACAAGCAACATAGTAAGAAAGTTTCTCAGCACTGACACAGACAGTTATTTAACTCATAATTAAACATCATAAGTAGCTATGTCTTGACTCATGTCTGACATAGCACTTTGCTCCAGAGATACTCCATGCCCACACTGATGTCCTATAACAATAATAATAATAAACTATAAAATAATAAAATAAAAATTATATTGTGGAAATTTAATTAGATACAACAGAGTCGAACGTGAATGTTTTAATATATAATATTTGTAAACTTACTTTTTCATCCCATTTGTAAACAGTCCATAAATCATTAATGTTCAGTTCAGGTTCAACATATTCTTTTCGATAAAAAGCAATGAAAGGCACCTAAAAATAAAAAAGTTAATAATATAGAATTATTATAATATCCTTATAACAATTAATAATCTGAAATACAACATCTTCAGAAAGTAAGAAGCACTGGATTTTAATATATGCTTGATTCTAGAGTAGAAATTATGTGCTATCACTAAAAATGAAAGTGCAAAGTATATGATTACATGATAAAAAAATTTTCTAGAGAGATTGATGAATAATATTTTTTTTTATTGTTGATCAATCTCACTAAAAGATATTGTTAATGCATGAAATAACCCTTTAATTATAATCATTTAAAAATGGCAGACATTCAAACTTCAAAATTTTTCTTGTAATAACTTTCAAACTAAACAAATCATTGTGCCAATTTTTCCCTTAAGTATAATGGATTTTTAATGATTTAAACTAATTTTAGCACCATCTCGTAATCACAATATTTATTAATTATTTAATCAATAAGTGGCGCCATCTATTATTTAATAATTAAACTAAAATTTTAACTAATTTTATTTTAAGGGAAAAATTGGCATGATGATTATGTTTGTTTGGATAAAAAATTCCCTTATGGTTTGCATTATAAGTTTAAACTTTCAAACTATTTGATGTAGTTTATAAAATTTAGTAGAATAGTCAAGATATTAATGGTAAATTTGAAATGAATATACAAGTTGAATTAAATTTATCTGTTCAAGATTGCATATGTTCTATTTTCTAAAATTTTCTTATAATAATTATGAAACTATTTAACAGATAAACAAATATAAGTCAAAATCTCTTGTTTTAAATGTCAATAATAATATAAAATTGCACTCCAAGCAAGGTATAAGCACACTTTTAATCATCTATAACGTTTTTGGACCTGATTAAAGTCCATCCTCAGTACAATGTTACATATCAACTAAGTTCTAAAGTTCTTTGAACGTTACAGAACAGATTTTTTAAAAAATAATAACGGAATACAATTCATATTAATAAATTTTGAAAACAGAATATTGGAATAAAATACATTTCATACTAAGAATTCTGGGAAATAGAACATAGCAGTCTATTTTAAGAGCATACATAGTAAATTAACAAACTAATACCGATAAAATTATACAAGTATACATATAATAACATTAAATTCAATAACAAAAACGATATAAATACAAAATATATAAATAAAAATAAATAACGTAAGTATGGCAATCTCACAAATCCAAGATCATGGGAGACCTCATATGGCTAGGTATGTTAGTACAGTAACAGAAAGAATCCTATAATAGTGAATATAGTGATAATTGGGTACATCAATGTAATCATAATCTATTCTTAGCAGCCCATATCCATGATGGTGGCAAATCATCTGGAGTATTATCATTAATCAGATATTTATGTTTTGATTGTTTAATTAATTCAATAGCCTCGTGTGTGACTAGGCCCCTCCCATCATAAATATATCGATATATTTTATGATATATCGATATATCATAAAATATATCGATATATTTATGATGGGAGGGGCCTAGTCACACACGAGGCTATTGAATTAATTAAACAATCAAAACATAAATATCTGATTAATGATAATACTCCAGATGATTTGCCACCATCATGGATATGGGCTGCTAAGAATAGATTATGATTACATTGATGTACCCAATTATCACTATATTCACTATTATAGGATTCTTTCTGTTACTGTACTAACATACCTAGCCATATGAGGTCTCCCATGATCTTGGATTCGTGAGATTGCCATACTTACGTTATTTATTTTTATTTTTATTTATATATTTTGTATTTATATCGTTTTTGTTATTGAATTTAATGTTATTATATGTATACTTGTATAATTTTATCGGTATTAGTTTGTTAATTTACTATGTATGCTCTTAAAATAGACTGCTATGTTCTATTTCCCAGAATTCTTAGTATGAAATGTATTTTATTCCAATATTCTGTTTTCAAAATTTATTAATATGAATTGTATTCCGTTATTATTTTTTTAAAAATTTGTTCTGTAATGTTCAAAGAACTTTAGAACTTAGTTGATATGTAACATTGTACTGAGGATGGACTTTAATCAGGTCCGAAAACGTTATAGATGATTAAAAGTTGCTTATACCTTGCTTGGAGTGCTATTTTATATTATTATTGATATTTAACAGATTTCTATGACAATCAAACATAAAGGTTATGGCAGTGAACCTAATTTTAAAATTATGACATATATTTTAATCCTTTACTTTTATTCATTTTAAAATGAAAACATTCAGAAAATAAACAATTAGTTGTTTCCAAGCTGCTTATTGTATTATGTAGCTCAATATCTCAAAAAATGGACTTATAATGGCTGTCCATATTAATTATTTATTGTTAAAGATTATAATGGCTGATATGGCAAAATGCATTTTCAGTAAGACAAACTGACCCATAACAAAGAAGTTTAATAAAATCAAGTGGTTATGAAATTATATCCATTTTATATTTTTCCTTCCATTGTTTAGTTCAGATATATCAAACTTGCAGCTCTCAGCACTCTTCAGTGTGTCATAAACATTTTTAACAATGATATATTTTACATATTTTAACTATTATGTAATTCAAAAACACAACACTATTGTAAAACCATGTTAATTCAAATAATAAATTGCTTAAATTTCTAAAAAAATAATAAATTGCTTATTTCAAAAAACTTTTTAGATTAGCAAAAAATAATTTTTAAAAATCCTGATCAACCATTCCAGACTGATGTCAGGAAATCACAACAATCACCTGATGCCATCAATTTCCCTTTTGCTACTAATCCTGGCAACTGCTTTGATTATATAAGTTAAAAATGAAATTATATGTTAACAATAAATTAATATCAGTCATAAAGTTGCAAAATTGCAAATTTTCAAAACTAGCAATAGAATCAAACCTAAAGGTAATGGTTCTCCTTCTAATTCAATAGTTCAAAAGACCTGCTTCAGGCCTATTGGAAAAATAATTTCTGAAACAATGATTATTCTAATACTAAACAATACAACTGACAACCAAATCATCATGGGTGTTAAAGAAATTGTGATGAGTTAAAACAAAAATGACAAAAATTGTAAGTGTATTTATAAATTATAAATTGCAGAAATATCAAAACAAAGTAATACATACTCTAATTACCTGCTTTAATTCTTTAACTATACTATTAATCATACATTCAAGCATTTATTGCAGTTGAGGATGATGATAAACTTTTTTATTCAACACTTAAAAAAAAAAACTAACATTTTTTAGTACAGCGTACCATCTTCAGGTTTTTGCATAAGCAAAAAGCCTCGGGCACGCTGAGTTCTGGATTTTCTTAGTTTTCATAAAATCCGGTAAGCCTTCTATTTTTAATAACTTGAATAACCTTCTCTGAAAAGATTCTGTCAGATCTTTTTTTTTAGAGCCATTGCACCTGATTGCTTTATATATATTCTTCTAAGAAGTTATCATAAACTTCTCTCTTCATCAGCACTACCTTCTTCAATTTATCTTCTCTTATTTGCACTTTTTCTCTATTTATCTGCATAATCTTATCTTTATTTCTTCTTCTGTAGGATCTTACTTCCTCTACAAATCTCCATCTATTCCTCTCTTTGGTGACTTCATCCATGTCTTTCGTTAGTTTCTCAAAAGGTGATATTAGATCTCTCCAAGCTTCTATTGTTTCTATGGCACACGATGGTCCTTTACTTAGAATCTCTTCCATAAATTGTAGCAAAGTTATATCTACTATTATTGTAGCTACTTTATCTAGCATAATGTTTGTTTTCTTACATTTTTTTAGTTGGTTCTTAAAAAGCAACTTTACATACTTCTTTCTCAGTCTCTCTTTAAGTATTTCAATATTTTGTTCAATATTAGTTTGAGCGCTGGTTGCATTTTGTATTCTTAGAGAGCTAAAATTAGCTATCAACACTGTTTTCTGCTTTGCTATTTGATAAACTCTTCTTCTCGTATCTGTTATAGCTGCCTTCAGACAAATTCTCCTTGTGTTCTCGAGAATTCTTTTGGATTTAATAGGAAGCTTTATATTAAAAATTATCTGCGGGTAACGCAGACAATTTTTAAAAGCGTTTAGCTTGCACTGTTTAAGGAACTCCCAAGTTTCTTCTGTTTTAGTTAACTTGCTCAAGCATGCTTTAAATTCTACAAGATTCTGCATTACTTAATAGGAATTAGCTGGCTCAGCTACTTAGCAAAAATCCAATATTTACTGCTTTAGTCGGTATCCTATTGATAATTTACTACTTAATTCAGCACTAGTAAGCAGACCAAAATAATATTATAACTTTTTTATTTTAGACTTTACAGTACAAACTTCAAGGGAACTAATTCAAATAAATCCAAATTTACAAGCCAAATTCTAGCCCTTGAATTAGTCTTATATTTTGTCTTCAAAATAGCTACAGCTATATATAGCTGTAGCTGTTTTGAAGACTAATTCAAGAGCTAGAATTTGGCTTGTAAATTTGGATTTATTTAACTTCTTTATTATTATGAGAAATGTTTTTGGCTTTTTGTTAAGCCATCATCAGCTCTTATAAAATTGCTTGCAGAACAACCATTTTTTTAGAACAAAACAGAACGGTACAATTCGTTTTTTTACAGAATCAACAAAAATAAGTTTGATGATTCTGTAAAAAAAGATGTTGGACGACATGTTGAATGTAAAACCTGAAGATGGTATGCCATACTGAAAATGCTAGTTTAAGTGTTGAATAAAAAGTTTATTATTATTTTCAAAAAAGTGCTTAAATATATGATCAATATAAACAAAATAATAAAAAAAATAATTTATAAAATCCCCAAAAATATTTACAAAGTGTTAACGATAAATCTTAAACTAATTAAACTATAAATCTCCAATTATACAATTAGAAAATATCTATTTGGTCAATTTAAAATCAATTCAATAGTATCACTAAGCTTAAAATCACTTAATGTTCACACCACCTCAACATAATCTATGTCAGTTATCATCTTAAATAAGCAATATGTAAAACATACTCAAGCTCATTTACATAATGCTATCAGACAATTTCTATTTTTCTGCTCACAGAATATTAACAACAATCAAGTCAATCATCTTTACAATTATTATAACTGATATTATAATTCTAGTGTTTACAATTCCATCAGAGAGACAATTCTTTAACTCTATTATGTGAATCCAGTTTGGCACTGATTTTATTTAGATTAGAGGATGTCACTGCATGCATTCTTAAAGACAGATCATTTCATTTTTTGCTTCATGTTTGAATGACTTTGAATCAGAAGTGTAAGTATCTTTATACTTAACTAAATAAAATATCCAATAAATATAATATTAAAAAAGTAGAAATAAGAAAATGTTTGGTTTTCATTTTTCACAAGATAAATTTTAAGTTTAATTTAATTCATCAGTCTCAAACTCACAATATAACATGCTTTAAATCAAACTAAAATTACTATTTATTTAAATGAAAAAAAAAAAAGATTCCTGACCCCAAAAATGTCATCCATTTTTCACTCAAATATATTGAACATGCCCTTTTTTGTAGCTCCTATCATATATTTATTATAGTCATAAAGATATATAAAAAATATTCGGAAAAAAAAAATCACAATTATTTTTCATGAAATTTTTGAAAATAACATTAAACTTTAAATTGTTTTAATAAATTATATTGAAATTCAGCAAAACAGTAGATTTGTAAGTTTCAAGTGGAAGTTTTGTATTGAAAAAAATTCTATCATTTACAAAAGGTTTTATAATTTTGAACACGAACTGAAACATATCATTAGTCTTAAGGAATTAAAATAAGCAACCTTTCAGACTATTTATCTCATGTAAAAATCTTTCTTTTTTCCTGTAAAGCAGTGTTTTCCAAACTGTGGGGTGTGCCAACCAGGAGGATGAATCTATTGCAAAGGGAGTGCAAGAATTAACAAAAACATCATTTTTGAGACAAATAAGCAAAAAAATAAATTCAAATTGGTATAAAAAAAAAAAGCAAAAGTGTTATAAATACAGTACATATATCCATGTATCCAGAAACTTTCTACTATAGCTATTTTAAAGACAAAATATGAATATCGTTTAGTGATTTTTAAAAATAATTGAGAGTAGCGATATCTTCCATGACACTGAATTTAAGAAAATTTGTGCTGAAAAACAAGCCCACCCATCACATTAAATATTAAATATGTATTCTATTTTTTGTTTTTTTTTTTTCTTTTTTGCAAGATTTGTTTAATTTTATTAAACAAATTTAGATTTTTGATTATATTTTTTTTAATTCTTAATTTTATTAAAAATTATTACACCATAATAAATAATTCATATATTTTTTTATGTATAAGAACTTTATTTATAAAATATAGTATATTATTTTGTAGCATTAAATTGTAAGTAGAAAGCATTTATAAAATTAAACTATTATGAAAATGAAGGGGCATATCAATTTTTTATGAAAAAGGGAGGCACAGACACAAAGATTGGAAACTATATAAGGCATTAATTTCAAATGTGGCCTCAAATCAAAGTTGTCTAAAGTAGCCCTTTGAAGAGAATGAATTTGAGATTATTGATTCAGTCAAATAATTCTGGCTATTTCATTATATTTTTTTTATTACAATAAGAATTAATTAAACCACTGTCTTCATAAATATTAAATGTAGCACTAAGACAAGCACAATAAAAATACACAACTATAGAATTGCAGAAAATACTTTCGGTTTTATTAAACCCGCTTCAGTCTGCACAAAAGTTTCTTATGCTAGATATTCATTTCAAACACTTTTGTGCAGACTGAAGCAGGTTTAATAAAACCGAAAGTACTTTCTGCAATTCTATAGTTGTGTATTTTTTATTGTGCCTGTCTTAGTGCTATGATTAGTATTTATATATTTTTCTTTTATCTATTTCAATAATATAACTTTATATCTTAACATTAATTTATAATCATGAAATATCAATAGAAAATTGATTTACTATAATAAAAATATATATACATCAATATAATATCAATAGATAAAAATTAATATTATTTATTAATTGCAAAAAATTCAGAATGTATTACTTCAAACTGATGATTTCTCATAAACTTTAAGGCTTCACGAATTTTTGGAACTGCTGTATAGGCCTTACGACCAGCAATAGGATGATGTGCTTCTTCTCTTTGGCTACCAGGATTTTGTATAGATATTGTTGGAGTACTAAAAGCTTGTCTATATATCCAATCAGCCTCTTCTTCAATTTCATCATCATCTGCTTGAGTAACAGGTATTCCTCTTAGCTATTTTATTAAAATACACATTATTATTTACAAGTAACAAAAAAATTAAAAAATAGAAATAGCCTCAAAAGCTTCTGTCTAAAATCTTAACTTAAATTATTTCAAAAATCACCAGAAAAGTTTTTGATATTCTAAACTTTTATTATTGATTAGCTAATAATATTAACACATTCTTACTAAAAAATATTTCACTAGTTTGATATCAGATGTAATCAAATTAGCAGAAATGTATTAAATATAAGAAAACTCTGTATTTATAAAGGGTGGATTAAGTCTTTATTCCTCCAAATAATTTGATAACTATTATAGATTTCAAAAATCTGTTAATGCAAATGAGGACAGTTGCAAATACTATGTCATAAACCATAGAGGACAGGAAAAAATTTCCAATTACAAACTTGTTCAGCATTCAATTCTAAATACATTAAAGAAAATTTCATCAAAATCAGATGATAGTTCTCCCAAAATGAAATACTTAGATCTACCATATGTCAATTCCTTGAAATGCCCAAGATCAGTTTGACCACAAACAGCAATTGATGAGCCAACAACAACTTTTATCTTTGCATAATAACAGTAGAGAATCTTCAAGACTGCATCATTACTGTTCGTGCAGAGATTTCTACTGACAATCAAGGCTGTGAGGAACTCCATCTAACATCATGCTCAACTGTACTTGGATGATAGTGGAAGACATTTTAAGAATATCCTTGATTAGTTTTTACTTGTTAATAAGGCTCTGTGTTTTCAATTTATTGATTTGGGGTGTTATGTTTTGGTGTTAGTTTATTATTTACATGTCAGAAATAAGTATCAATCTTTTGCATGTAAAACTGTTTTTGTTTCATTTTTGAATGAACTATTTATTCAATTTTGATGAAATTTTTCTTATTGTATTCAAAATTGAATGCTGAACAAGTTTGTAAGTGAAAATTTTTCCCTATCTATTATGGTTTATGACATAGGATTTGCAACTGTCCTCATTTGCATAATCAGCTCATTTGAAGGTCATTTATGACTTCTTATTTGTTGGCATTAACAGATTTTTGAAATCTATGATAGTTATCAAGTTATTTGGAGGGGGTACAGACTTTTCTTCCACTCTACATATAAGAGTTGATTAGTAGATTATTTTGTTTTCCCAGAATTCCAAAATATATTTTCTGGTATATTCCTCTATTCCAAAATAAAACATTATAACCAAATCATAGATTCAATAAACTGAGGCAGCTTAATTAAATATATATTAGTTGGTTATTGCAAGGAATAAGAGTACAAGCAGGTCAATGCTTGTCTGGCATGTGAAAGGTATAGGAATGCATATGGTTAAAAGAATTTCAAGTTTGTGTTGGACTTGCAAGCTGTGTCCCTAAACTTGGATTACAAAGTTATCATATATTGAAACCCAGGCACTCTTTTTATAAATATCTTGTATATGTAAAATACTAAAAAACAAATAGGAATGCCATATTCAATGGCATGTTTATTACTAAGCACTCATCTAGGGCTCCTCAATTTTCAGGAGTTCCAAAATTTATTTTATTATTTAATTTACAAAAATGAAAGCACAAAAATCCCTTAACCTTTAGCGCTCCAACGCCTAGAATTGCTAAACACGCCTGCTCCGTCTAACGCTCCAACGCCTAGCTATGCTAGACAAAGTTTAAGTGCTATTTCCAGTTCTGTCTTAATTAATCATAATTTTATGCAGGTAATCCTCGAGTTACGATGATTCGCACTTACAATAGCCAAAAATTATTATTAAAAATTTTCTAATTCAGCTTTACCACCTGCATATATGTATATGTATATATATACAGTGAATTCCACTTAATTGGGACATGTTGGGACTAAGGCATTTTGGCCCAATTAAGCAGCTGTCCTATTTTAAACTTTGTCTCGGCTGCCGAATTGTAGGAGCGCCAAACGAGGGGGCATGTCTCGGCTACCGAGTTGGTGGAGTAGTAAAGGTTAATACATTTGTGATCTTTGGACCGCCAAAAATTCAAGAACAGTTTGTCTGAATTTCATACCTATTGTAATGCTTTATTAAAATAGGTATCTAATTATTAGCTTTTACTGATCTCCTCTGACTTCATCTTCAACACTGGGCCACTGATATTCACGCCTCACCCACTAACTATAGAAAACCATTGATCTAATGCTTCTTTGACTTCTGGTTTTCCATCACGCTTTCTTTTGGATGTTCCCGGAATTTCTTTCTATAATGCATCACGCTTTCTTTTCGATGTTCCTGGAATTTCTTTCTCTAATGCCCACTCCTTGATTTTTCTTATGGACAGTTCCTGGAATTTCTTTCTGTTATGCCCACTTCTTGCACAGTTGCTTTGATCTTCTGGAATTTCTTTCTGTAATGCCCACTCCTCACACAGTTGATTTTCTTGTTAGAATTTCTTTCTGTAATGCCCACTTCTCACGTAGTTGATTTTCTTGTGACTTCTGGATCCTTTCCATCACGCTTTCTTTTGGATGTTCCCGGAATAGATCCTTTCCATCACGTTTTCTTTTGGATGTTCCTGGAATTTCTTTCTCTTTTCCATCACGCTTTCTTTTGGATGTTCCCAGA
Organism: Olivierus martensii; assembly: GCA_000484575.1. Classification (NCBI taxonomy): domain Eukaryota; kingdom Metazoa; phylum Arthropoda; class Arachnida; order Scorpiones; family Buthidae; genus Olivierus; species Olivierus martensii. The sequence goes on from AYEL01080455.1 coordinate 25,144, forward strand.
ATTTCTTTCTGTAATTCATCACACTTTCTTTTGAATGTTCCTGGAATTTTTTTCTGTAATGCCCATCCTCACGCAGTTGATTTTATTGTTGTAGGAGACGCGCTATGGTAGATTTTGCTTTCTTTTCGATGTTTCTGGAATTTCTTTCTGTAATGCCCACTCCTTGCTAATTATAGAAAATCATTGATCTAATGCTTCTTCGACTTCTGGATCCTTTCCATCACGGCTTTCTTATGGACAGTTCCTGGAATTTCTTTCTGTTATGCCCACTTCTTGCACAGTTGCTTTGATCTCCTGGAATAGATCCTTTCCATCACGTTTTCTTTTGGATGTTCCTGGAATTTCTTTCTCTACTCCTCATGCAGTTGATTTTCTTTATGTAGGAGACGTACTATGGTAGATTTTGGTTTATTTCAGTGAGTCGACGATGGCTTGTATTAAATGGCTGGCTTTTATTTTTATTGACATCTTGGCAAAGATTAGTGTATGTATGTGTAGCCATACTTTCAAAATATCCCTAAAATATATCAAAAATTGAAAATTCCTTTTCTGCTATTGTCCGAAAAATCCCTAAAACATATCAAAAATTGAAAATTCCTTTTCTGCTACTGTCCCAATAGTTTTAAATTATGTATTATTTTATTAGTTTGGTTTCCGTTCTTTGAGATTTGACCCAATTACGCTGCTGTCCCAATTAAGTGGAATACACTGTGTATATATACCAGGTGGTTATAAAATAAGTATCTGTATTTGGAGCTGTCTGTAGCTGGAAGGAATAATACGAATGAAACCGAAATCGGTACGCTTACTAATCAAGAAGGGGGAAGAATGGAATAAAAAAAATTTGGGGCTTTGGGGTATTTAAAATTGGGGCTTTGGAGTACCGTGGAGGCGTCAAAAACCTCAATGACCTAAAAAATCGCATAACACAACATGTGCGAAACATCACTCCTGATGCATTGCATTCCGCAGTTGAGCACGTCGCGCACCGCCTGGATTGTGTCCTCCAGCTCAATGGCCATGTGGAACCTGAACTTGATCGGTACACATTAGATTTTAAGTATCCTCAAAGCCCTAAATTTTTTTTATTCCATTCTTCTTCCCCTTCTCGATTAGTAAGCATACCGATTTCGGTTTCATTCGGATTATTCCTTCCAGCTACAGACAGCTCCAAATACAGATACTTATTTTATAACTACCCGATATATTGACATCACATTGTTTTTATTTGTGTATCGCAATGTTGCCATTAGTCAGCAAGAAAAGCCTTTCAACAATACACAATAAATGTGATTATTGGGACTGTGTGATTGGGCCCATTAATGTGATTTGCCATTTCTAACTTATCACAGCTTTCGGCATGTTAGTTTTTAATCAGCAGTTGAAGTATCCATTTTTCATGTAATTTTTATATTTCATCATAACTTTGTTCAGGGATGTTGAGAGACATCATCAGGCCTGGGGGAAAAAATTTACATGAGCCTAAGTAATTTTAAAGTTATAAGGTTGGGGCAATTTAATATCCTGCTTCAGACTCTAATTTTCAGCACCATCCTTCTACAGTTAATTAGTGCATAAAAAAAACTAATTGTAGGATGATGTCAAAATCACTGTGAATCCCAGGCCAGGAATTTTACCCCATCAGCCCCTTCTTCTTGTCAGCCCTGATCCTGTCATATCCAGTAAGAGAAATAATACTGTTAATGAAAATTCCAACTTAAAGCTTTCCTCTCTAAGTTTAACTATTTTAAGTTAAATAGAATCCTAATTTAATCTAACCTAACCTAATAGTTTTTTTAAATATTAAAACAGAAATCAAACAAATCAAGAATTAAAAAAAGTCCTCAACTTACATCAGAATCGACTTACAATGGAGACATTTGAATGGAATTCCATCATAAGTTGAGGACTACCTGTAAATTATTGCATTGGGAGGCAAAATTTTCATTTTATTACAAATATTATGCATTATTAAACTCTTGGAACATGCAGTTTCAGAATATTGTCTTTCAATCTATCTAATTATATTTACATATGTCAAAAAACTGATAAAACTCATTGTTTGCTTTAACCCTGTTGATAAAATAATCTTGTATTACAATGAAATTAAAAAAAATGATTTAATGTATATAAAATTCCTTCAAGTGTTTTAATCCCTTCAGTGCCTTTGACATCTATTACATCATGGAAGTGGAACAAAAAATGATAAAAAAAAAATAAAAACAAATTAAAAAATTTAATCCTGATTTTATTAATCCAGCTTTTGCAAATCAGTTTCTTTGTGTGTATTTGTTGAAAATGCATCCTTTTGATAATGGTTCCTAAATTTTTTCAGTTGCAAAAATATTTTTAAATTACATGTAAACAAACATTGTTTATATTTAAAGGGCTCAGTAGAATTTGGATTTTTTTAATCCCATCCTGTAACTTTATAATGCAATCTATCAAAGTTATCCCAATTACATAATATGATAAATGATATTTTTGAAATTTTTAGAAAAAAATCAAATTTTCATAAAATGAGCTATAAAATGTTGAAAATTAAAAAATATTGTAGATAATAAGAAAATATTGGTTAGTTCTGTTAAAATAATCTAAAATATATCTTAATCATTCATTTTTTGTTTAAATTTCACTGAAATTTAGGGAAAAAAAAAATCACAAAAAATTAAACAAAACCTGAGGTTATTTAAAGGGGTGTGACACTTTTAATATTTTACAACAGTCACTCACTTCCCCAGAAAATGCCAGCCAAACCTATTTTTGCACTGCAATGTGTGGTATTGGGTGTGGCACTACAATAAACTCTCTATATGATCCAATTAGAGGAACGTAAAATATATTATAGCTGTTTATGTACCAGATGAGTCCATTTTCATGTATATTAGGATTTTTTTGATATAAATAAAATAATTTATAAAAAGTACAGGTAACTCTCGATTTATGCCAAGGTTAGATTCCTCCATATTAGTTTGAATTACAAACTAATATAGGAAATAATTTGAGGTAAAATTACTATAAAATGTAATGAGATACATTCCAAAAACTGAAAAAGTTGCATAAACTAGCCAATTACATTAATTTCCAACACAAATACACACAGAAATGAGAATGTTTATTGATGAAAAATACAGTACACCTAAAGGTTCATACAATGATAAATTCACAAAAAATCCTTGGTTGAAACTCCTTCATGATGAGGTGTATTATCATTGCAGACTCATCAATGAATGTTCTTGTGTTTCTTCTTGCCAGGTTGATATGGAGGTTATGCCAAAGTCATCCTCTGATTTTAGAGTTTCTATTGGAACTGTTTTTTTAAAACCTGGGTCAATATTGACTACTGGAAAATTCAGTGTTCCTGCAAGAGTTTGTAGTAGGGCTTGAAAAGGATGTTGACACCTCTGCAGACTGCAGAAGCATGCTCCCAGTTGTGATCATTATTAGAAAAGTTAGCCATAACTTCGATGCATTTTGGAAAGATTTTCTTGTAGAAATTTTTTCAACAATTCCCTGATAGATTCTGATCTTTTTACTTCTTCCTCTTCTAGTGTCTGTTATAATTGTAAAACCATTTTTTCAAGATCTTATTTTTTTGAAAATGGTGCAGCATGACTTTCAAGCAATTCAGTGATATCCTGAGCATCAATGTTGTCAATTTCAAGATCTGAGCTAAGTTTGCAATTTCATCTACCACATTTGATAATGCTCTGTCTCAGTCTCTGTGTCCAAAACTGCACTTGTTCACAGTTTTTGCCAAACACTGTGCAAGGACGGGTCCTTGCGGGTTCTCGAACCCTACCCCAGGCCCGTTGGCTTGCATCGATCAACTGAGATTTTAATATTAATGTTCAGCTCCCACTCAGTAAGTAGTAATAACTGAATTGACAGAAACTCCATTTGCACAGAAAAAAAATACTTAAATTACTATTAGTAATTTCACAACAAATTTTAGTTACAGCAAAATCCAAGGAAACATAAAAACCAAGAAAGAAGTCTTCCAGTCCTCCTTTACTCTTGCTATCGCATCTGTCCACAAGTAATCCAACAACAGTTTCACACAAGGAAGACGACAGGACGAGATACCAACACTCACAGGACAAATCACAATCATGCATCAACGGTAGAGGACAGGACAGGTCACCACAATCATCCACCATGTTTTATGCATGGACTTCTTTACATAAAGTTCATGTTGTCTTCTGGATGTATTAAATTCAAGTTCAATAAATATTCCTTAAAAAAGTCATTATGATTATTTAACAATGTTACATCTTATTAATTTTTCAAATGTTCCAAATGTTCCACTGCAAATGGCAGTCAGCAGCACTCAGGACAACCACAGTAAAGACGGCATTTTTTTTTTCTTCATTTTTTCTTTCTCCAACCCTCACAACTGTTCATATAGAATTGCCTCATTTCTTCCCAGGAAGACACAATGTTAGTGATGTCCTTCAAAATGTGATATGACCTCCAATACTCCTTCACCTTCATTGATGTTTCAGTTACTTCTATCATACCTTATACATAAGGATTGTTTGCAGTTAATATGCCTTAAACATTGAAATCATGATTTGATCTCTCAGTTGAAGAATTGACATTGTGTTTGGTGGCAGATAAACTATTATAAACTTCCAAATTGTCATTCTAGATGTCTTGAAGATTAACTGGATGACTGGGGGCATTGTCCAGGACCAATAAAACTTTTTTAAGTAAGTTATTAGTTGAGCAAACCTTGGAAACTTCTGGATAATATTGCTTGATGTACCATTCAATAAAAATAGTCTAAGTAACCCATGCCTTTTTATTATGATGCCAAAAAACTGGAAGGTGGTTTTCTCAATCCCTTTCATTACCTATGGTGTTTCTGAAAGATATATTAGCATTGGCTTCAGTTTAAAAGATCCTAATGCATTGCACCCCAGAAGCAAAGTCAAATGATCTTTGCAGCTTTAAAACCAGGGGTATTTGCTTCTTCATGAGTGATGTAGATTGGGATAGAATCTTCTAATATAGTCCGGTTTCATCCACATTAAAAACTACATCAGGAGTGTATGAACCTTCATCTATAATTCATTGAAATTTGGCTGGATATGAATCTGCTGCTGTATCAGCTCTTACAGCTTCTAAAAAACAATTCCTAAATCTAAAAAGCCATTCCTTCCTAGTGATAAATTTTTCATTGCTACCATTTTCCTCTTTAATTTGGTTGAATAGAGCCTTAGTTTTCTCCATTATGGCCATCTGTATGACAGGAACTCGCTTTTGGATTAAATCATCAATCCACAGCAATAAAAGTTTTTCCATCTTTTCTAAACATTCACTCCTAGTATATGAGATATTAAATGTTGAAATATAAGACATGCCAAAATAAGAATGCTTAATTTTTCAGCATTGTTCATTATCATTGTTATTGTCGATAGTACAAGGCCTAAAGCCCTACAAACCTCCACCGAATGATCTCTAGCTTCCACACAACGAATCACTTTCATTTTTTCATCGATTGATAGAGTTTTATGCAACTTTTTGTTGCCCTTTTGTGCAAACCTTAATGGACGCTTTAGGCTCATAATTATTTACAAAATGGAATATTTAGTATTTAAAAATCATTTTCTGTACTTGATAAGGCATAAACAAAAAACAGTTGTGGATGCAGTCTTGGTCAAGGTCTACTGGCCAGTTTCAATTGAGGTCATTTGGTCAATCTAGAATCACTGAAACTACTCTGTCTTCATTTCCCTCTGTAGTATCTTTTGCATGATCGAACCAGCAAAGATGCTTTGACTTATCTGACAGAACTTGCTCACCTTTGTTACTGCATGGAAACTTTTAGCCATCTTTCTTGCATTTTGTATACATGACACTTGTGCTTGTTCATTACATCATCTAATGACTATGTAGAATAGTGTAAATAAATTTAATTCTGTTAATTATTCTGTTGTCATCTCTTTTATCAAAGGACACTACCTCTGCTTTTACATGTTACTGGTCAGTTTCTGAAAGTTTCCATCCGCTTTTCATTGGCAGAAGGACACACACTCAGGTAGTCTCTTTTATTCTATTGGGTTGTTCGGAAAGTAATTTCGTTTTTTTCAATGAAAATGAAGTTATCAGATTACACTTAGTGGTAACAGATTACAATATAAATTGTCTTTGTTAGTTGGAAAAGTTTTTTAGAATTATGAAGTATTGGTATCTATTGATTGTCAGAATATCATCAAGAATTCAAAACATATAAAAGTTTTCTTTGTCCAATGCAGAAAAAATTAATAATTTGAAAAAATCAAAAAAATTTACATATGCAAATTAGGCATAATAATTTTGTAAATTTTTTCTTTTTTTCTTTTGGTCCTATAGGGATACAGGATACAGTATATGGACAACAAAATCCAATTTTTTTTTCTTGCTGAAAAATTAAAAAGTAAAAAAGTTATAGCAAAATATGCATTAAGTATCAAATTTCATTTTTCTTGGAGCAGAAAAAGGCATGGCTTTATTAAAATGAGGAACAATAAAGGTTAATTACCAATAAATAAATGCTAAACATTTATAAAAAGACATCTCAAACCACATATGTATACAATACAGTATGATTGGGTTTGTAATAGAAATTCCCTTATTTGCTAAAAAATCAGAAAAATCAAAATGGTGGACCAAGGTTTTGTGTGCTGTTTGGCTGCCATAGTTTTACTGGCATATTATGTAAATAGCTTTCATTTCTGGATTGTGCTTAAGGTAGTAGTACATCTATGTTAAAGATCATCTACTTAACTGTTAATAATAATGAAAAATAAAACTTCCTTAACATTTATATGACATGAATAATTTTATTATTATTATAATTTATTTTAAAGACATTTTTATGAATTAATGAAAATGAAATGAAATTTTCATTTCATTTTGTTTTTGATTAAATGAAGTGAAAATTTAAATATCATTTTAAATTTTCATTTCTTTAGATAAATAAATCATTATTTATCAAAAACAACCAATTTTATTGACCTTTACTTAATTTTATTATACAGGTAGTTCTGCCTTTACAAGTTAATTTGAACTTGGAAATTGCTCGTAAAGTAAAAACTTTAAACCAAGACTCAATTTCTCATAAATATAATGTTGAACTCTGATTCCATTCTCAGCAATGCAATTTGACCACAATAAAATTAAGCAAAGGCCAACAAAATCAACAATTTATTTAATTAAAATATAGCCATTAAAATCAAACAAATTATAACAATAAAAAATTATTTGTCATATAAATGTTTATTCTTCACTATTATTAATAAATAAGTAAATGATCTTTAATGCAGATGAACTATTACCTTAGGTACAATCCAAGGTTAGTTATATTATAATACTGTTCATTCTAGCACTGATTAAAAGTGGAAAATTTACACAAAAATTTAGTAGCGCTTTCGACTTTATTAAGTCCTCATCAGCTATACTTTACAAATATAGATTGTCGAACATAAGAATGCCAAAACAGTTATTTTTAATGTTTATTTAATTAATATTTTATTTTAACATTCTAACATTTGTATATTTAAACTTTAAATTTGTTCTGTTTTGGCATTCTTATGTTCGACAATCTGTATTTGTAAAGTATAGCTGATGAGGACTTAATAAAGTCGAAAGCGCTACTAAATTTTTGTGTAAATTTTCCACTTTTAATCAGTGCTAGAATGAACATTATTATAATTTTGTGTAAATTTTCCACTTTTAATCAGTGCTAGAATGAACAGTATTATAATTAAATCAAGTGGAAAGATTCGTTTTTAAAGTTAGTTATATTATATGCTGATAAAACTAGAGGACATTCTACATTTGCTTCTTGGCCATCATTTTGAATTTTCCAATTTCTTAGCAGATAACAGAGTTTCTGCTACAAAACCAATTTTACTGTATAGTACAACTATGTATGTGGGCTTAAATGTGTTTTTAAGAATGTTTAATGTTTATTTATTGCAATTAATGTTCATATTTTTGATTTTTTTTTTAATCTTATTTTTCAAAAAAAAAATAAAAAATTGGGAATTTGGTAAGTGGGAACTCAAACCAAGAACTACTTGTAATCAAATTTCATGGTTGGAAACAGAGTCCAATTTTAGCATTATGTCTATGGGAAATTCATTCTTGATTTATAAATTCTTACTTTACAAACTTATTCTAGAAATTAATTATCTTGTAAAGTCAGGCATTATCTTACTATAATTTATTTATATAATAATGACAAGTCTTTATACTTATAGCTATTAATTTTATAATTATGTAATTGTTTTAATTTTTTTTTATTTATATTTAAATAATTGGTAACACTCTCTTAAAAAATATTTAAATAATTATAAAATTTTTAATCAGTTCCCTGATGATGTTGATCCAGACAGCATAAATCAACAAGAGCGTGACTGGAAATTTTTGCGGAATGCAGCAATTAGAAAAGGTGTACAAGAAGAAAGAAAAAGAATAGGTGTGCTTTATTTTTTCATATATATATAAACTAATTATTTATTTTTTGATAATAAAAAGTAAGTTTACCAACAATAACTCTAAGCTATGAAAATTAATGTAGCAGTAAATTGATAACAATGAATATTTTTAGGTTAATATTATCATATAATACTTAAATAAACCAATATCTTTTGAATATTTTTAAATCTTCCAAATGTGAAATATTAATTGAATAATTTTTTTACTTTCTAAAAAAATTTCACTTTTCCATATGCATTTAATTTTTTTATGTAGTTTTTCTTTTATATAAAAAATAT